>JAGDQP010068691.1:0-10986 GCA_022664845.1 Lepisma saccharinum
ATTTATTCACTAAATAACCATTCTATTAAACGATCTACGGTCATAAGGTCTCTACCATAATATTATATCGTATATTGTTATGACAGTGCTATCACGATCCCATCGCTACCTTACGAAGTAATAACTACAAGTAAGAGAAATCATTACGATATTTTATTGCGTCTTTTTCGTATTCAAAAGATAAAAGCTTTATTTGAATAGATGAAAATTTACCTAAAATTATGGCTACATTCCCATTGAAATGGGCTACCATCAATCCCATATTTTTCGACTGGAAATTTCTCATCTTTTCTCCGATGAAAATTCCATCTAAACGAGGGGTCCCTCTTTCTGCTCAAACGAGCGAAATTACGCTCTTTTGATTTACTGTTAATTTGTTTGGTACCATTTTCAAATTCTGGTTTTGTTATAGAAGATTCTTGACAAGAGAAACTATTCTTCAGTTTGTAAAAATAAAGGAGAGTTGAAGATAAGGTTAGAATTTTGAAAAGCGATCACCAACACTATTTATTAATAACTATCAAATGAAGAACGTCGGATTTTCAAATTACTTCTTTTATTCAAGAAATTTAACGTCCGTAATTTCTAACATTACGGACTCAAAATTTCTCCCCTGGAGGAGAAATTCTCAAATTATGGAATAGTTGGTATGATGGATAATTTATGCCTTTTATTGTAACCGTTTCCTGAAATTTCTTTGCTTTTCTCATCTTGTCACAAATCTTTGGCACTTTAGCATCAGTCCCATAGTTAATTTTCCAATACTTTTCTTCTAATGAAACTATCTTTGCGGGCTTTACAGCTTCAAGCCCTCTCCATTTGATTATCTTTGTCGTGTAAGGCAGAAGCCGTAGAATTAATTGAAGGGTCTAGTCAGAGAACGGGATAAGCCACAGTTAATAAAGGCGTGATTACTATTTAGTTGCACTTATCTTACAACTATTTGCAATCTTAGAGCTGTTCGACGTTCGACGAGACTCTAGAGCCTCCACAACCCATCCGTAAACAAACAGTAATACATTAGATTACAGACAGATGTAAGATGAATGCCACTAAATAGAAATCAGGCCTGTATTGACTGTGTGTTATATCCCCTTCTATGAATGGACCCCTAAATTATTGTTATCATTCCAGCATTCTCATGGTATAGATGACGACAACTAATAAAGTCTTTAAAATAACTGGTCTCGGGGCTTGAGTCCAGGTCTTCTGGATCACAAGTTAATCATGCATCTGTTGTGCTATCCTTTTCGGATATATATTGTACGTTCTACAAGAGAAGCATGCTTGTTTTAAAACGTCGTAATTCTTGAGGCTGATGAATTTGGAAAACGGAGCGCTACCATTTCGTTTTTCAACAAACTCAGAAAATTATTTAAATAAAACATATACTAAAACGTTCGTACAACCAGATACATAGTACCAAATAGATACTTTTGCACCTAAGATGTTCCACATTTCTTACAAGAAAGAAGGTAGTATGGGTTGTAGGATGAGATTTGAGGACTAGCAGAACCAAGATTTCCGACTGTTTCAGTAAAAAAAAAAAAGTCTTAATTCTTCTTTCTGTACCTGTTTTCTTGTTTTGAACTGATTTGTCCATTCCCTGCACGTGTTTTTTGTTTTGCTGTTTTATTGTTCTTAGGAAAAGAGGCTGCCTAACCAGCGGCGAAGAACCTGTCCAGTATCTCAAACAGATCAATGAAGAAATATTCAGCCTTGCCTTGCAGGCAACACACACAACAATTGGTCTTGTTTGGCTGCATAGATGCTAGGCGTTCACACGCAATACCATGAAATAAGGACGCCGAACTGAGATGTGTTTGTCATTTACACCAATGGATCAAATATATTACAAATAAATTCAATACTCCTTAAATTTTCAAGAGAAGTCATTCAATTTTTGTTAAGAGCTTAAGTGAAACAGAGCAAAATCAATGCAAGTATTTCCTGATAAATTGAAAACTGAAAGTCATAACTGAATCACAAAATGAAATATTTATATTGCTCATAGGTGCAAGAGACAACGATCTAAGCCTATGAAAAAAAAATCAAGAGATTTTCCTTGAAAATAAGCCACATGAAATTACGGATTGTCAAGAGCTAATTGTTTCCATTTATCACTTTGATTACCTTTTATTTTTGAAGTTTTATAAACAATGATTCCGCCAGCCCCTCCTGTGAAGGTGTCACCCCAAATCCTCGAGAGCACCCGCAATGTAAAATATTTAGGGTCAAAAATCGATAGAAACCCTTAAAAACTCTAGTTACACCCTCCCAATTTTTACTTTACATGTTCCAAATTGAAAATCCTGACTGAATCCCTGTTTATATGTATTGAGAGCTCCTCATCATAACATTATTTGAATTAAGAACCCTACTGGAGGGTGTATTGAGCACAGTGTCAGGTAGGAATTTTGAAAAATATTAGTACGTAACCTAGATTTCAAAATAAATTGTATTCTACATTTGATTATTGCATTTTATTCTTTTTTCACTTACTGTCTTCAGCCTTCTGATTGGTTGGTAGAATTTTATCGTTCTTCTTTCCTTCTTCCACGTACTTTAATTCGTTATAATATTTAAAATCAGCAGTTATTTATAACAACGTTAGTGAAAGAACATCTTCGTCTTCCTCTGCGATTTTAGGTTTCAGTTGCCAAAACTGAGAAACTTTGTATCACCGTTATGTCCGTCTGTCTGCCTGTCGACAACTTGCAAGTCAGGAATTGTGCAGGCTGCGAAGGTGGTTGAGAGTCGTTTGAAATCTATCCACCAAATGAGGTCAAAGCCTCATAGCTAATCTTTGTCTGTCCATCAATCAACAATTTTCAACTCAGGAACTACTAGATCTACGAAAGTAGCTGAGGTGTCGTTCGAAAGAATTGGCAAAACTTTTCCAACGACACATAGATCATCCAAGTAGGATACTTGCTGTTGAAGCTTTGGGGTTACATGGTGACACAGTAACATGGACTTGCCCCATTTGTTTCCTTGCTAATCTTCCTCTTAAATTTCTTGTAGAAGACTTCTGTCCTTAATACTTGTCCTACAAGATTTCATCTTATTGCTTTTGAGTGTAGAACTTCCTTTTGCAATCCACTCTTTTCAAAATTTCTTCATTGCTGATTTTCCCCCTCCAGCTAACCTAACTTACTCATGTAATGACTCCAGATGTCTTCCTTTCCCACTGTGCAGGATCCACATCTATAAGTCACTATACTTCACACATATGTTTTTACTAGTTTTTCCTCGTTTTGAAGGGATATTTTGTTAAATACAAACATAAATTTCTTCTTGTCAAAAACTTTCTTTGCTATGCAAGTTCTCTTTTTTATTTCATTCATGATCGGCCGTCTTTAGTAATTTTACTTTGAAGGTAGCAGAATTCTTTAATAAATAAATTAACTTATTATTTTATGGCCTCTAGACATCTCAGGCTCAGGCTGAGAATTCTTTAACTAGTTCGAAAGATTTTCCTTGGAAAGTGGTCCATATTGGGTTTCTTGTTCTATCCCACACAACATAGGTTTGTTTTCGTAAGATTTATACTCATATATCTTTTAGATTCTTTTCTATTTGTATCAGCATTTCATTTGGATCCTCAACACTATCCGCCAATACAGTTTCATCATCAACGTACCTCAACATCTTTATGCTATCTCCTTGTATCTTTACTCTTATATTTGGCTGCTCTTTTTATCATCTCTAGGTCTTCTTTGTTAGATGTAAATGTTGAGTTTTGGACGACATATTACATCTTTGTAACACTCAGTTTTGTATCCTTGCTCCCTCTTTTTTTCTCCTTCATCTTATTACTTTCAGTTATATATTTATAATTAAAAACATTTTAAGCAATACAATCTATTCTAAATCTATTTCTGTAGAGTAATTCTATTCTGCTTAATCTATGTCTTAAGTGATTAAAATGTGAATGTTGCAATACAAAATACATCTAAAAGAATACGAAAAAGAAATAAGAAAGAACGTTATATTTGGTACGGACTAAACAATATAATTATAAAAGGACTAGAGCAAACCTCGATTCACTTGCTGTATCTATGGTTATTTAAGACGAAATTGTACCTTCAACGTTCCCCTTTAAGGCCTGTTCTTATACTGAAATCGACTGTTATATTGTGGTGAGTAAAGTCAATTCAGTCTATAGCAGCTACAAAAAGGGTCTATGAAAGTTTTCTCAACCCGAAATCCTTCTGTTGGCAAGCTCTCTTAGCCTTCGTCTTCAAGATTCCCCGTTAGCTACTGGCTTTCTTTCTTCTTTTCTTCCCTCGCAGAGTTTTGCAAGAGACCTACAGATTCGATCCAAATATTTCGTCCCAAAACACAGGAAAGGTGGGGAGGTTTCCTTTTGGGGCGTGTCGGTGGGTTTGAAACATTGACTTACGGTTTGGTGCATCGCATAAAAGTTTTAGTTTTAATTTTTCCAACACGTTAGTTTTGGGGGAGAACAGAAATCGTAGTGGGTTCTGAAGATGAGAAATTCAAGAATTCTTCTGGTTTGGTTTTAGATGCCGCAAAGTAGTTAGTTTTCGTGTGCAGAGGAAAGCAAAACTGATCTATGTTAAAAAGATCTGATTAATTGTACATTATGACTTCCATTTCCATAGAAATATAAGCTTACAACTATTGTTTATATAATTAAGTCAAAATTTAATTATTAATAATAAAGTAAATTGGGTTAGTATCATATATGTAATTGTCAATCTGAATAATTTGAGAGAAAATGACAAATAATAATGATTAAGTTAAAGCTAAATCTATAAAGAAAAGTAATAAGAAATTCTTTCTTTCACTTTAATGGGTATAGAAAAAATCAAAATTAATTGTAATATGAACAACTGAATCCGCAGTAAAAATGAAAATTTCAAAGAAATACAGTATAACGCAGTATCTCAGCAGCACTACAAGTGTAGATGTGAAGTATGAAAAAGGTGGGAGCAATGCAGAAAATATCATTCATTAAAAATAAAAATATTTTATGAACCCATAATTGCGGAAACGAATTATTAAATATTTTGAAATAATTATTGAGTTATATGGAGCTGAACCATGAAATCCAGAAGGGTGATGAAAAAAATTAGTAGCTTTCGAAATATAAACATGGAGAAGAATGGAAAAGATTAGTTGGGCATATAAGATGTGTAATGAGTAGGGACCGGGTAATTATCTAAATACCTATTTTTTCTATTAACATTTTCAGCTCAAATCAGTAAAGTGTTGGAGTTTCGTGCCGATAGTGTCTTAAATATTACATTTAATTACGGTTCAAGTATTACTGCTGAGTACATATTTCTTATTCCTATATTTCATAGATATTTTATTGATTGATTAAAATATATATAAATAAATCAATAAACAGAAATTAATATTTTTTGGGTTTCTGCCGTTTTTTGCATCAATGGAATGCAGGAAAATCTTTCTGTATTTAAGACGTGATGATGGTGATTGGCGATATCCGTGTGATTTCGACCCAACTTTGTTAGGGGGCATGTTGAAACCACTTATTGTAATATTTATTTAAAATGAAAAGTATTATAAAATTTTAACCATCAAACTAAAATAAACTTACACGAACTAGAATTATATTTTAAGTTTTAAATATGTTATTGTAACATAGCTTTCAGAAATAAAATGAACTTTAGATAACAACAATTAGATACTAAAATTTATAATTACAGAAAAAGTTCAATGTTTAATAAGTTATGTATTATAAATGCTCTTGCTTACTGCTACTGGATTCGTATACTAGAAAATAAGTGTGAACCCATAAAATATTCTGTTAAATATGGTAGATATCGTATATCTGTCTGACAACCAACAGACTGGAACGGTAGTTGCACAAAAATGAGACTAAAAGTTTGGTAATATGATATATGAGGAGCTCCAAAGCAAAAAGCCCTGAGTCCATAATATTTTTTTTTCAGGAAAGCAGAAAAACTAATAGCTCCGAAATTGTCACGGACTTAAGTAAACTGTTAATGATATATGTTAATTAAAGTAGTACAAGTTGAGATGGCATGATTACAAAAATAGGTTTTCCAGTAATAGGCGAGTTATTGTTAAAAAACATTTTGGACAAAGTGCATTTTGATGCAAACACACCGAAAATTATATATCTGAGACTCCATAAATGGAATACAAAATTACATTTGAGCATATTGTATTTACAATGGTACACACAACAATGTATGAGTCATGTAGACGTATAATTCTCTCTCTCTCTCTGTATGCGAATATTAAAGGGTTACACTCGATAAAACGAACATACATACTACATAATTGAAAACAGTGAACTTTTGCTATAAGAATACACATACACAGTAATATGCTTTGCAGTATTGCTCTGAATTTTAGTGTTGTGTTCCATACGATATCCACGTCCTCTTCCAAGCAGTCGCATTCGGACACACTTTCGTTTTCAGTACAACTTGCAGGCTGTACAATGTACATCCATTGCGTCAATATAGAACTGCAGCACAGGTTCACGTCTCCAGTGACCTCCGAATCGTTTTTTCAGAAGATTTGCAACGTCAGCTATCTTTGCATCAGTGATTCGACTTGCCAGGGGCAGTGCTAGAGAATCTGGTATGCTGGCAAACTTTATCCCTCGTTTCAGTGGACACATACTGTTTAGAAGGGTCGTCAAATTTGTACGTTGGTTCCATTTTGAAAACAACCCCGGGACGTCCTTAGTGCAAAGCTTTCTTCAGAAACACACGTTTCATGTCACTGATACCTGTAATTTTTTGTAGGGAATTGCCTAACGCTTTCACATCCTGCAAATGCCATTTAACGCCTAGAACTTGCACTGTCCCAATTTCGCGGTACATTGCAGTGTAACTATCAGGGTTCAAAATTTAGGAATGTTTTCGAAAAGACTTTTCTAACACTCCAAACAATCGGTCGGCGGGGAGATAGGAATGCCCTCGCACTGGAAAGTGCATAAAAATATTCTTGAGAGAAGAAGGAGATCTTCGCAGGAACCACATGACTAAGGCATGTACAACATGCGTGTCTTTTTTTTGACCGCATCCGTCGAAAAAAAAATCTAATGGACTTTGTAGAAGCGTCAAACCCCTGCCTTTCTAAGAAATCTATTAAAGCAGACGCCACTTCAACAGAGCCTCTGGATGCTTAATTTTCTGTCCATACATAAAACTTGTGAGCTGATGTGACTACACTTTTCTGCATTGTCAAATAGCGCGTTTTGTTCCGGACAACACGGTGGACATAGCGCTTTCTGCACCAAATACTGTATTTTATGGCCATTTTACGCAGTGACACAGTGACTTTTGAACCGAATGAGTAGCATAGATCGCTTCAGCGCTCGCGATTTATAGAAAATCTGCACCAAAAAGCACATCGTCCGCGGATGAACTTAGCGCGTTTTGATTTGGAGCTCCTCACATGTGACCTGGGCTATGAAAAGGTCCCTATCGTACTTACAGAGCAAAGAAACATTCAAAGATAGACCGCATTCACTTACCTTTTCCGACATTTCTGAGCACGAATTATGAATCAATTAATCATCATAGAATCCTAGGTATGGTTTTATTCTAAAGAGTGTATTAATTTTTGTATGAAACTCATTAAAAGACACATTTGTATTTTAACTCCATTGATCACTTTTCATACCCAATGGCACAAATACACATTTCTTAGTTTTTGATTGGTTTTGACAAATTTTAGACTTTTATATGTATATACACTAAGATACAAAAGAAAACGGACAATGAGATAATTTTCAAAGTCCGAAAAGTTGCAAATGTAACGTCTGTATAAGACGCACATTTCTTGTATAATATGGTCACCTATGTCCCTCTCATAAATTATTATATAAACTCATTAATCTGGTCTATACTAAATGGTTGCATCTCACCTGACTATTCTTAATGTATATACGTATAAGCACATAGAAAACTGATTTTATAAGCATACCGCTTTAAGTATGTTATTTATCAATATTCAGAAGTTCAGAACTAAATATTTTGGTACTAGCGTGTAATGTAGAGAATGTATGCATGTCTATTTTAAAAGACAGTTCATCAAGAGTAAGAATACTACTTACAGTTCCCTCTAGAGCTATTTCCTGAGCAGGGACTGAACTAAAAGCACATTTTATAACACAAAATTAAATAAATAATGTATATAAATTTGAGGATATTTATCCACCAGAATATTTGTTAATTAATAATAACTGATGTTTCGGAAGGAGGAATGATGGCGATTGTATCCAAAGGAGGGTATATAAGCCGACTCCCAGCTATGTAACTTCACTTTTACTTAAGCGTCGGCACAAATCAGTTCTTGGCTCATCTTTCGTAGGGAGGTATCGAACTGAACAACCAAAGCTATCGGAGTTTCTGGTGGCTTTTGGAATAAAGTCTCTTGTCTCTACTTCCTCTTTGATTTCTTTATCCCCATTCCTTGTATACTTCCTTGCTGGCTCGTCTTCCATAGGCAAGTTAGTTCCCAATCTATTTCCTATGCCGGCTCGTCTTTCAGCCAGGCCAGCTTCCTACCTTTCCAATCTCGTCTCACATTGACAGTTCGGAAGATCCCTTGGTTCGTCTCACATAGACAGGTCATTTTTTATATTTTATGTTGCCTTCATCGACTATTAGTAAGATTTTTATTTCAGCTCGTATACCACACCCTAGGCCAGAGCAAATTTGCTTATATATATAGAATCAAGAGGGGTGGTCCGGGGTAGAATGTTACACATATTACGGTCATTTTCCGTGAATTTGAGTGTATATCTATTACTATTCTTTTAGCACGCAATTATTCGGATCTTCGCAATGAGGAAGTGCTGAGGAAGGTAGATGAGAGATGAATAATGATGAAGATAATAAAGAGGAGAAGAAGAACCCATTTTGATTCGATGGGACAAATTGTATGCTAAAGGATGCAACTCAAATTATGCTTGAATTCAAAAAAGGAAACTTGTTGGCAATATCAAGAATGATAAATCATATCCAAAGAGAAAACGAAAAATACAAATAGAAATGAATTCAGGTTTACTTCCCTTAAAGGATTTACCAGTTTAACTGAATACTGATAATTGTAATGATAATGGTGATTTACCTTTAAATCATTGATTTTGAGGATTATACGAAAATGTTACTTCTACTTCAACGTCAAATTGAAAACGAAATATTTAGATTCTCTTCTTGTTTGAACATTAACAAGCTCGAAAGTGGTCGCTTGATTGCCTGCATTGCGTGACTTCAGTAAACCTAAATTGAATGTCTGCGGCAACAGTTCAAATAGCTGACTGTGTAAAAACATTTCGCTGATTTCATAACAACTATGTTCAAGTCGTAACAACATAGTTACGTCGAGTGTTCAATAAAGATGAACACTGATTTTATTTAAAAACATGTTGTAACGAAAACACTATAGAACTACGTAATGTAAATTAAAATGTTCAGGTCCTGTTTGCATTACATTTCTATCTCTAATGTTTTACTCTAAATAAAAGCGTGAGTGCTCTTAGATATTTGATTTTATGATAATGTAAGCAAGAGCACCCAAGTTTTATTTTTCGGTTCATAAGATTAATTCAATTTATTATTTTTTACTTCTTAGTCCATCTTTAAAAAGCGTGTTTTTAAAATCCTTTTTTAATTGATTTTTTATGTATAATAGAGGAATATTAAACTTCCTGCGATATATGCAACCCAAATTTCACAAAATAGTTGCGGCGTTGCGTGCATTTAAGGATAATTTCGAATTATTCTAATTAATTAATTACAGATAACTGGATTATTTTGTCGTAAATCTAATGATTGAATATTGTATTGTCATTGGAGGCAAGCAAGTTTACAAAATTTCAAAGAAATCGGATGATGGAAAGTGAGTTTAAAATCGATTGCAAAATATGTACCTAACAGACAATACAATATTAAATTATTAGATATATGGCAAAACAATCCAGTTTCCTGTAATTAATTAATTAAAATAATTCGAAATTATCCTGAATGCACGCAATGCCGTAACTATTTTGTGAAATTTGGGTTGACTATCTCGCATGGAGTTTAATATTCCTCTATTATACATAAAAATCAATTAAAAAAGGATTTTAAAAAAACGCTTTTTAAAGATGGACTAAGAAGTAAAAAATAATAAATTGAATTAATCTTATGAACTGGAAAATAAAAGGGTGGATACACTTGCTTATCTTATCATAAAATCCTAATATCCAAGAGTACCCACGCTTTTATTTTTCGATTCATAAGATTAACTAATTTTTTTTTCACTTTTTAGTGCATTTCTTTAAAAATATTTTTTAAAATTATTTTTTTTCGTGTAATAACCACTCACTCACTGATTGACTGAATGACTCATTCAATGACATAAATGTTTGATATGTTCCCGACTAACTAGAAATACAAAACTTTACACATGCTTAAGGGGGTGACTTGTAAACCTCCACAGAAGTCCCAAATCTTGGGTGCGATCCCTAGGGGGAAAAATAGTTCCTCAAATTGTAAAATCAATATAAATGTTCTGACGTGTTCCCGACTAGCTAGAAATATAAAATTTTACACATGGTTAGGGGGATTGAAATTGTCTCAGCGAGATCTGTTTTGAAAGGGGTAGTCAGAATCGCTAACATACCAATATACCCCATCAACCCCAAAAAGTACCCCTTAAAATAAAGTGATCCGGTATATAGTATGTTACATATCGTTTAAATTGTCTCAACGTGATCTTTTAGATACGAGTAGCAGCAACAGCTAACTTACTCCTAACTGCCATCAACCCCCAAAATCTACCCCTAAATAGAAAATTAAATTTATAAAAAGTTGTGATATCCGAATCCAAAATACTCTGTGTTACAAACAAGCCAAGTTTCCAAGCAGTACAAAAAGAGACATGTTTCAGCATATGGAAGTTTTGACATATAAAGCTAGCCAAGTTCTTTCCCAGTTAGTTCTCATATCGATTTGGCTAAGTTTT
>JAGDQP010068694.1:907-10986 GCA_022664845.1 Lepisma saccharinum
CTCCAATAGTATTGGAGAAATAAAATAATGTGTGTGTGTTTTTTTTAACCATGATCCAAGACAAGGTTTTGAAAGCATACTCTGTGAACAGAAGTACGGGAATGTGTTCAGTCATAAAAAAATAGTACCAGGGTTCTTCGTCCACGAATGATTTGTTACTCTAAAGATCTAGTTGTATTTACAAGTTAATTTACAAGTCATAGATGAAATAATTATAGATTGCAATACTCATTTGCTTTTACTCTTTTACGCCACCTGGTGTCAATCCAGCCGAACTAGGAATGAAATAAAGCCAGTATGTAATGATTATGTAATATGTATGCATTTGATTTAAAGACCGAAGTAAAAAGCGAGCTAAGCATCTGATACTTCACTTTACTGACCAAAAATAGATTAAAAGCGTAGATATTGCGCATGTCTTACTGGCATTAATTCACTCCTAGTTATGCTGGACAGACACCAGGTGACATGAAATGCAAAAGCAAGAATGGAAATTCACTGTTTATAATTATTTTTATCTATGACTCGTAGACTAACGCAGGATTAGTGTTTTGTACAACTGACCCTAAATCCTACGTTACGCTGCCATGGTAGCAAGTGTGTTCCCTATATAAACAAATGGCACAGCCAAAGGGTTATGTTACATCACAATTCACGTGCGACAATACATATGCAAAATGTGTATTTGAGTAGTATCCAACATGTGTCAACAGTGAATGTGATATTTCTATGGATTATGGAATATTAGGCCGGATTTTCATGTACGCGCTAGCCGCGTGCTTTGCTTGTGATTTCTATCAGTATACAATAGAAATACTTAAATACGTGTTTCAATTGACTACTCACGCATATTGCAAGCCAAAATCACGTCTCATGCGTGCATGAAAAGCCGACCTTAGTATGAAATTCCAGTAGTCATCAGTACTGAATTAATTCAGAGATTAGATTACATATATTGCTCTCGTCTAGTAGACATACACAATCTTTAGGCCTGCTTTTCACGGACGCGATTGCCACGTGCTTCTCTTGCGATTTGGCTTCATATCCAGTTGAATTCTGTTGGCTACTCATAGAAATCTCAAGCAAAGAACGCGTACATGAAAAGCCGGCCTTACACCTCATCGTCATCGGCTTAAGCTCCTATTGTGTTACATACGAATGTTTATCAACTAATATGCTGTCTCACACGTGACGTCAATAAAGACTCCAAGGATATTAGAATTACAGGATAGGCCAAATAAAGTAAACAACTGAATCCGAATGTCAAAATATCAGTCCGCTATATTGGTGTGTAGAGATAAAGAAGAGTATGAAAACTACCATGAAACGACAACTAATTCGATGTATTTTAGTTTTCAGTACCAACAGATTACTATGTTGGATGCTCACATTCAGGGATTAGCAAATCACTTTCACTTTTAGTCTTCATCACTCTCCTAAATTCTGGATGGGCAGCCCAAGATGGCGGACTGGCGTTTTGAACTAGTTACTGTTCGTGGTGTAGTTTCTATAAGTATTTTTTTCTGAAGAAATTTCGTTCTACGAGTACTCTCTCAGCAAAATCCACATACAAATAAGTGCTGTACCAGGATAAGTATTACAAAAGCGCATTGCTAGTTATCTATGACTCAACGCAGCCTAATCTGCAGACATATACTCGAACTAAAAGCTCTCAACAAGTGAAGTTCACATCTTTGGCAAGATTGCTGAACGACATCCCTCTCTCTAAAAGGGAGAAAATTAAAAATATATATTTACTAAGAAAGAGAATGAACAGAAGAGCTTTCGGCTGAAATGACTTGTTTTGGAAAGCGACTGCATTCCAAAACATGAGCACAGACTAGACAAAAGCAGCATATTCACTATTACACAGTATATTGCGGCAATGTTTCTTCTTTCGGATTGGCATAAAAAGTCCAGAAGCAAAAGTGAATAACTGCTTATATGATTCACACAGTTAACTCACTACACTATTCGAGTAGGATTTTCCTGGAATTTAAAATAACAATAATAAGAAAAAAAGAATATAAAGACACAAATTCCAGGGCTTCTAGTTTTACCGAAACTAACTGCATGGGTTCCTCCGAGCTATTGCCGTTCTCACTGGAAGATGAAAGGATACGAAAGAGCACATCAAATGGAAGGAACACACATACAAGAGACAAGGTCTGGTGTGTGTGTGTGTGTTTGTTGAAACCAAATCCAAGCTCACTTGGTTCGCTTGCTCCGCTATTAGGCCTTGAACTTCCACAGTCAACAGCCCTCAAGGAAAACCAATCTTCAGAACGCTGACCCCTCCTGTTGCTTGCTTATTTCTTTGCAGGTATATAATGACATACACTCAGTTCCACAGAATTGGAGAAAAAAAGAAAAAGATGACGAAAATGAAATGATACTCTTAACAACAGCCGATTCGCCCTAAATCAGCAAGCAAAAGATACATGTGATGTAATTTCCGGTTTCCGGTCTCATTAATTAATATATGATTATTATTAACTTCAGCTCCATCCATCACGTGTCGCATTAAGGAAATATATTGTTTGATATTTTGCATAAGAGGATGGGACAAGGACTTCGGATCGGCACTTCAGAGGCTTCTAGATGTAAATGTAAGTGCTCCTGCTGGTCAGACTTAGTAAGGTTTCCAAGGTTTTCGTCATTTTCACCGAGCAAATGTTGGTATGATCCTAGATAAACGGCCCTGGATTCCTTTTTTGCCTCAGGAAAAGTGCTCACAGAGAAACGTCATTCTCTAAATATGCCACGAGCTTAGCCCATTGTTGCCTGTCTGCTCCTATGCTCCATAAATGTAAATTAAATAAAATATATATAAATGCATACTCTTTTCTTCTAAACTAAACATGTTTTTGTTTTGAATTTTGAGTAAAATTATTTAATATCCCTTTCTTGTACTGATTAAATATAAGTTTGTAACTGACAAATTCCATCGCCATCTAGTCGTTGGAAAATAATGAAATGACTACAAGAGGAACTTAAACTATCGATAAGCTAGTTCAATAAATAAAACAAACAGATATGGACCTAAAACAGAGCCTTAAGGAACCCCAACAACCTTTGAGTTTCTGTGCTCTTGCAAGTTTCCACAGCTCTGCAGTTGTGTCCGTCACGTCAGTGCGTCAAATAGAAAACAAATGCTGGAAACGCATCCGGATGGTTCTTTTACAAATATTTGTTTCGTGTGCTTTCTCTTATCTTCTTTGCGTCAGATGAATTGTTTATGCTTTTATTCTTTTGTTATTTATTCATGTCCTTGTTTCTCCTTTAGGTCTATTTGACATACTATCTAGAAACACGGGATTTCATGAAATTCCTTCTAAAACTAACATCACACAGCCATTCCAAGAAGGAGGAAATTTGCAAGCGGTTTCCAGGTCCTTTACTTTTTTGCAGAAATTTTAAAGTCTATACTACAGCCTGGAAAATGAAAAAAAAAAGGGGGAGAAATAAAAAAACTTAACAAAATTATAGCAACATCAACGACTAAACGCTACGAAGTTATACTTCGTCTTCTTTTGTTTTATCTCTTTATTGCTCTATAAATTTTACAGCGTTTGGCATGATTAAGAATACTTATCCATAATTTCAATAAACCTTAGTAGAAAGAAAATACCGAAAATGTTTGTAAATATGTGAAAAAGACATTAAATAATTTTAAAGAAATACTGTCATTTACAGTCCTAACTCAATCATTTCAAAATTTTCTTTAAAAAAAAAAAAAAAGTTAAAATAATACGAAAAAGAGTCTTTTAATCATCTAACTACATTCACTATTAATAAAAAGTTATTTCAACATTAACTAACTAACTCTATGGCTTATGGAACTCGCAAGTTCATCGCCACAGTAACAAACGTTCGCCATTGGATTCTATCCTGGGCAGTATCAAGCCAGTTTTCATCACGAACACCTACTTCTCGAAGATTTCTTCTAATATTGTCCTCCCAACGACGTCTCGGTCTTCCCAATGGTCTCTTTCCATCCGGCCTTCCAACCAGGATAGAATATAATCTTCGTTTTTCCCCCATCCGAGCTACATGGCCTGCCCACCTTAGACGTCCCGATTTCATTATTTTTACAACATCTGGTGAATCGTACAGTTTGTGGAGTTCTTCATTATGCAGTCCCCTCCATTCTCCAGTCATCTCGTCCCGTTTTGGCCCTTATATCTTTCTCAAAACCTTATTTTCAAACACACATAATTTATGTTCATCTGCTAGGGTCGTACTCCAACTTTCGCAACCGTAAAGTATTACCGCAGAATAACCGTTCTGTATATTTTCAATTTCAATTTCCTTGATATTAATCGTGATGTTAGAAGTTTTTGGACTTAATAGAAACATGCGTTCCCCGATACTAAGCGACTTTTTATTTCTTCCGTGACCTCATTTTTGCTTGATTAAGGAAGGGGTATAAATGGGCAGAAGCCCAGGGGGAGGACGTCAAATGTAAATAATTTACTTTTATAATTACAGGGAAACAGAGCACCCTAGCCAGTGTTTCTTTCAGGAATTTTCTTTCACGGGTCCAAAATCAAGTCTTGGGGGGCTCATGAAAATTTTAAATAATGCATATTGACTCCTAAGTGCTAAAATATAAAACAACACTAACGTTATTTAAGAAAGGTCCGCCGAAAGCATGTCGGGAAGAAACAATGACCTCAGCCCAGGGAGGGAGTAAAGAGCCCATAGCCGCCAAATACCTGAACTGCTGACACACTAAACCTGATCTTTGTGAGGCTTTGTCAAAAGTAGAAGGTCATCTTACATACTCAGTTATACAAGAACCAAGTCTGCAAATTTTGCAAATACGTAAATTAACGTTCGATAATTGTCTAAACTTTGCTGGATGCATTCTGAATCTTGGGCTGCAATATGAGTATTAAACTTCATTTCCTGCATTACCATATCGATTATTTTTCTGAAAAATTTAGGTAATTTTACTAAGGAGCATTGTGAAAGGTTTCACCGGAATACTAAAGAAAATGGAGACTACATACCTAGGGAATCATGTGTGAGCATGGCAGCTGATTATTACTGAATTATTACGAAATACAATTTTTCACAAACATTTTCCAAGAAGTCAAGAAAATTAAAATTTGAAGCAAATTGAGTTCCACATATGGTCAACGTAAGGCTACACCAGTGTATATATTACGTCACTAGCTTTATTATTAAACTGATAATTCTAATTTGACCATTTACTCTGATTGTCTGTTACAATTTTTGCTTAGCCAGACGAACAACTCAAATGTTGCCAAGTTTATAATTCAAAAATAATAAAAATAAATAAACATATGACATTATTCTAACAGTGATCCCTCTTTTATACTTTCAAATTACTTGTATCCAAATTTTGATGTATGTAAAGGCATTATAAGGCGAGCAATTGGACTCCTGAGGAGATAACAATCGCCTTAACAGACATGAACACCATAATATCTTTATCCCTAAAAGTAAACCTTCATTATATTTTTCTTTGTGTGTGATTTGTGAAAAATTATAACATGCTAGGGTAAAACAGGGATCAATTTCGCATCCAATACGTAACGACTTCTAAGAATCACATATCAAATCGAAATCGTCAGAAAAAAGGAGGTTCGAAATACAGGACAACGTAAAGTGCGACTATCAAAAGTACAGATTTTCTTTTAAAGCCAAGCTTAAACAGCTTTCTTTATCAAGCCAGTCACTTAGACATTATGACTGGTGAGTAATTGATTTTCTTTTTAAACAATTCACTATTAAAATATTTAGATGATTGACTTTTTAAAAATTCAAAACAGAACTTTTGAGCCAGACTGTACAAAACCTCATTTTTGGCGATGTTCTTGAGATTGGATTAATAAATAAAAAATTACACCCTAAGGTTAGTATAAAGCAACGATCTCCAACAAAAGATGGCAGCACTACCTCCATATATGTCTAATGTATTTTTATCGTTCCACAAAATTGCAACGCTGCTCCTACAAATTCAATTCTAGAGAGTTCAAACTTTCAGGGATGAAACTTCATAACCAATTCCAGGGTTTTATCTGTGCTGATCTTTTATCTTCCTTTTTGTTCATTGTTGAAAGAGCTTCATTATTGTTGTAGATATACAAACCTATAACGATGAGGCTCTTTCAACAATGAACAAGAAAGAAAATTATAAAATCGGCACTGATTGAACTCTTGAATTGGTTATGACCTTTCTTCCCTGAAAGTTTGAACTCTCTAGAATTTAATTTGTAGAAGGAGCAAGGAAATTTCGTGCAACGACAAAGAAATATATCGGAGACAAACTTCTTCTTCCCCTCTAGTAAGCAGTCACTTTTCGACCCAGTAACCATAACCAACGCACCCACTTCGACTTTCTCTTGTCACCTTGTCTTAGCAAAAACACTGGTCTCCAAAGTTACATTCCATGTTCTTTATCTGTCTCTTCCCCTTCTTTTGGTGCTGGCAAAAGACAATGGTGACAAAGGATGACAAAAGCAACTGTTCCGGAAAGCAATGAACACGAGAAAGGGTCATTATTTTTTCTTCAATTGGTGTCTTCATTAAACAATATTGTTACAGACTCCCCCACCCCACACTCTTTTTTATTGCTATAACTACGCTGGACATGTACAGCATCCTTTTGTTTTATATTTTTAGACTCCATTTTGTGTCTTTCAGAAGGAAATGTTTATTTTCTCTCCAAATCTTAATGTTCCTGCAGAAGAAAGAACTTTCCCTGAACATGGATGTTGTAAGTCTTTTAACTACAACACTCATAATAAAGTTGTTTCCGTCTGTTCAATGTTTCTTCCGTGTGTTGTACCGGATTCTTTACTTAAACGACTTCCCTTTAAGGAGATTTAAGTTCATGGTATATGTTAGTATGAGCAAGAAAGACTTGACACAACGTAAACGCAAGCAGTCCTCACGATTTTATCGTCTATGGTGAGAGAATTCTATCGTGTTGTAATATCTATGATTCTGATTTTCCTTTTTCTCTTTGTTTTTTACGCATATGAGAAAACGTAACTAGTAGTTTCATCATTTTTCACCTATAGTAATTAAATACTTTGAGTACAAACGGTTTCGTACTATGCATACAGACAATTCTGTAGTATGCACAGGTACCAAAGATAATAATAAGATGTAAATGCTAGAAGCTCTCACATATACCTCGATAGTAGCGACAGTTTCGGCCAGTCCTGGTACCTTCAGTTTCTAACCAAGGATATTCTAAAAGAGGATATGCGATTTTGCCAAAGACATGAAGCCAAACGTCACAGCATAGTCCCGTCCGATTATCCCACTTGCTCCAATCCATGGATCTAAATGCGGGAGACGGATATACTTCTAGCGACCCGAAATTGAAGGTAGCACAATCCATGAGTACCTGGCAGATGTAATAGATTAAAAAAACAAATGAACATCACGTTTCGTACAATACCATATTTAAAATATTCCAAGCTTCCTTCTCTCTTCCTTAGCTAGATCTTCATACATTCTTTGCTTTCACACGCCCAGGCATAGGCCAATCAATAAGACGCAAGTAAATCCCAATTTACCAGGCAAGATTAATCGAAAACCGGCATCTAGTTGACCCAGCTTAACTGTATTGGGCTAGTCAATCCGTCTACTGTATTTACATTCATGGCTCCAATCAAAAACATGCGTAAATCACATGACCCGCTTCCTACTTAAAAACGTAGTATGTGATGCAAAATGACAGCCTTGATTATGACTGCCATGCACGTCACTATGTAGGGACTCTTACCAGTACCCAATTTTGTCTTACCTTGTATCAGCTGTTTTCAAAATAAAAAGATCTCACTTTTATCGCATTATTCGTATACAACGACTAAAGTAGTTATTTATTCATCAAATTAAGGCCGGCTTTTCATCAACGCGCTAGCGCTTGTGATTTTTATAAGTAACCAATAGAAATATCTAAAGACTTGTTTCGATTATCTACTCAGCCACATCACAAACAAAACTCGCAAGTACGACATGGATGAAAAGCCGGCCTAACTTTGATGTGTGTAAAGGTAGTTGCTAGAGCAATAGATCGAGTCAAGGTCTGTTCTAATGAGAGTCGTAATACTCAGGGACAGTGAGGAGTTGTATGTAATTGTTCTTCATAAATTTATGCCTAAGAAGGTCATATTTTCCATCCTTAATTTGTCCTTCACGGAACAAAATACTCACATTACCTCATTATTTTCAGAAGTGCATAAGTGTTTTATGTCTAACGCGACGTCTGCAAACGTTCAAAGAACACATTAGGAATGAGGAAATGCTTTCTTTTAAAAAATTATATTTTATTCAAACGTTTCCTTTATATAATTGCTCTTGTATTTAAATGAATAAATGTATTTAAAAAATTGTAAGTAAAACAATTTTACCTAACTTCATTGCAGTGGCGTAGCAAACTTTTGCGCGCCCCGCAAAGTAAAGAGAAGGGGTCCAGGTTGTAAAGCCGATGGTTATGGCGACGATAATAAAAATCCCTTTCGACCAAGGCTACAGGCGGAGGTAGATTCCGAAATTTGTATAAACAGGAAAGATGTTATTGATTTGGCTTGGAAATCACAATGTACACACACACATACAATCAAATGTTTGTAAGTTGAATTATTTGGTGGAACTAAGGTTGAAGTTCAACTTCTTTATTCGTCACAAGACTTCGGGGCCACCGCATTGCTGGGTTGCGGGAGCAGCTGCAACGTCACTGCTTGAGCTATAAGTGGACAAACGAGTTTAAATATTTGCTCAGGAGCCTATCTTTCGACACGAAGTAGTCACTCCAGTACGACTCCAGCATACGTAGAGCTCGATGTTTGGAACCACGAGTTATTCAAGAAGTCATAGATAAGATATTTATAGATAGTAACATCCATTCTCCGTATACCTTTTATGCCACCTAGTGTCAGTCTAGTCGAACTAGGAATGAAATAATTCCTTATGCAATTAGAATTACCAACCGTCCGGTTTCTTAACCTGTTTAGAAATGTTAGGCCAGCATTTGTCTTTTTCTTGAAAAAATTCTACACCTAAATTTAGATCTTGTGTTATTTACGTTAACCTTTACGGTCACGAGCGGAAATTATCACTATTTATTTAACCACTAGCGTGCGTGGTTGGTAGTACTGTCGATATATCGCATTCGACTATTTTTATCTCCGTTTGCTAAATTCCAAAAAGGACAAAAAAAAATCTTAAAAACTAGCACATCAGCAAGAAATATTTCTCTCTTTAACCTCTCCAAAACTTTCACTACTAGATAAAAAGGTACTCAAGGGACGTGACTGTATCTAGAAAAAACGTTCATTGCTGCAAATTCATTGTGTCTGGCATTTTTTAGAAAGGTCCGGCTTTTTTCGGAGTTATGCCCTGCATTTGACAATTTCTAGCTGGTAACCTCATATGCAATGATTGTTTTGCATTCAATTTAAACAACCGTGAAAAGCATGGAGTGCAAGCTGAATAACAATATATCATTTCGCAAAAGATTAAAAGCGTAGATATTGCGCGTCATTTACTAGCATTACCATAGAAAACTAAGAAGTGAATGGTAGAAGTTCACACGTATACCTCGATAGTAGCGACAGTTGCGGCCAGACCTAGTGCCTTCAGTTTCTAACCAAGGATATTCTAATATAGGATATTCAATTTTGCCAAGAACATGAAGGCAAACGTCATAGCATAGTCCCGTCCAGTTAGCCCACTTACTCCAATCAAAAGCACTATTTTCGGCTAACAAAGATGGCAACAGCTCTAGTTTATCGCTAACCAATCAGGTACGTCGGCTTGGTCGATGCTCAGTTTTTGGCTACATTCTTTCTCTGCGCATGAGATAACTACAAGCAAATCCTCTATTAGAACCTCCTTGTTTCTAACTAACCAACTGTCATTTTTATCTGTGTAACTGAAAGAAGAAAAAGAAGAAGAAGAATTGTAAGTACCCTGGAAGAACTCTTTTTACTCGTGCAGAAGAAAATAGATATAAAATCAAGAGAAAAGAAAACATAAATTTAGAAGGCAAAGTTGAGATAAAGAGCAATCTATCTCTATAGAAGATAAACAAT
>JAGDQP010068695.1:0-10986 GCA_022664845.1 Lepisma saccharinum
TTGACTCTTTCTAATCAGTTTTTGCTTTCTGGACAATTTGTTCGTTTTTTTTTTTTTTAAAAAAAAAGCAAAATACGTGACATTCATGACATGCATGAGAATTTAGAAAACGTCAAGATAGGAACATTTGCTTTTATCATATGTTAAAAGGTTCAACGTTAGAAAACAGGAAATGAATTTGTAAGTATGTTAAATTTACAATATGTAATTGTAATATGTTTTTTTTGTTAGACAAAAAAGAGATCTACGATGCGTAGTAGCACCGAGATATATTTACACTATGCAGGAATGTTTACATATGTGCAGAGATGTCCTATTTATTGTCTTTGGTACGTAGGTCATTCTGTATTGGAGGAAATCGTAATATAATTAGTTGTTTGTGTTATTATGTTGTATAGTTATGTCTCGTTTTTATTTTTCGTTTTTTCTTTAGAACCTTTCTTATTATATAGTAGAAGTACTGTCAGCTATTTTTACAAGTTCTGAACAGCATATTTTGTGGGTCACGGTTTTTTGGAATAGAAACCAGAATCGTGTCCCATTTCAAATTCCTCAACTTCAGGTTTAGAGATCGAAGAAAGATTGAAAGAATGCAATTTCTGTGGAACTTACTGACTCATTAGCCAAAGAAGCCAAACCGCTAGCTGTGCTTCTATTTTCCTTCTGCGTGATTTTAGCTTCTCTTGCTATGGGAACATGATGAGAGCTCTGTTTTTTTTTCTTTTTCTTCTTCTTGGTTGTATTTATCTCTCCCCTTGTCTACTCATATGTTTGTACGACGCCGATTGAAGTACAACAGAGAGAAACAAAAAAGGACTCGTCGTCTACTACAACATCATTAACAGACAGAACTGTGTCGTGACTTTTGTCAATCGTAAGAGATGAGAAAAGGAAGTCGTGAGGAGATGAATATGAAAGGTCTTTGTCTCATAGTTGCCAACTGACAGTAAAATTTACTTTACCACAAATAAATATTGTAAATTGTCTTAAAAAAAAAGAATAAAAAGTTAAAAAAAAAAACTTGAATATAATAGTTAAGAATATTTATTCATTTCGTCCTTTAAATCAACTTGCAAAACTATTACAGTTTAACAAATATTAGACAAATTTGAGCTTGAATTGATTGCTCCAATTAGTCCAATAACTAAATTAGTGCCTGGAGAGCTCAGGCACTAATAATTGTATTCCATTTGTTTATAGTATATTGTCTAAATATAGATTTTCACATAGTAAGCCCACCTAATAGAATATTGTAAATGGCCAAATAAATATTATCAAACTTTCCTAAGTTAAAAATTCTATATGTGCAAAACGTGTTATAAAAGTGACAACAAAAATAATTAAAGTTATATTTAAAATAAAAACACTTTAAAAAATATAAATAAAGGAACATATACTCAAGACACATTAAACTAAAAAAAAGAATACAAAATTTTGAATATTACACAACATTAAATGTAATTCTATGATTTGATTTGAAGTTATACAATAATTATTTTTAAAAAAATGCTTTTACGTTACAACTTAATAAAATAAAACAACAATAAAACACCAGTTTTTATTATGTTTTAACATAGACTCTAAATTTTATGTAAATAACCGGATATTAAAATTCATGCCTATTTATTATACTTTTTAACTAAGCTTTACATCATTAAACTATAAAAATATTTAATACAAAATATATTATCAAAATATAATTTATTTAAAATTTTATTACATAAAATTTATAATAAACCATCATAATTTAACATTATTTATATTTTTAACTAAATTTTAATTTAATATTATTTACCTTAGTAAATTAAAATTTTATATAGAGTCATTTGTTCAAACACGGCCTACTGTGCAAAGGTGGTTCACTTGACACTCTCAAACCTTTACTCAATCATGACTGACAGCGTTGTTGTCATTGTATTTGACACTTTCGCCGATAGGTGTGTCTAGTGCAAGAGAAGGTGTTTCTCTGTGACGTCCTCCACATCATTTACAAATGTAAAGGCACGTGTAAAATTTAGGATAAATTTTTGATCTGATCTAAAATCACAATTTCTTGAGAAACATAGTACTTTGGTTATCTTGAGGAAAAGAAGCCCTTTACTAGAATCGTTCCTAAGTCCTAACTGTAGAATTCGATACTACTGCAGTTTCTAGCAGAGGCTGTACACACATCATGACCAGTGGTGACTTCGAATGAGGGTGCATGTTGGGGTAAGATGGCCCTGCTTGTGAAGCATGTGAACGGGGTAAGATAGTCCATGGAAAATCATTATACGTAAATCAATATGGAAAGTTACTGTAGCCATTGGATTTAATGTCTGCATCTTCAGTTTCAAAGAATGTGAAAAGTCCAGACAACAATCGAAGATTGGAATTAGGAAAGACGCCGCTCGCAAAAAGATTTTTAAGAAGAGTTACAGATTTCAGTGGCAAATGTAATGGATATTACTATAAATCGACAGAGGGAAAGATTAGTTTCAATGCAAGAATTATCAACTTTGGCTTCATGAGGACTGATTCGAATATATGGTGTCGAGTGCTGAATGTAGTGTTTGTATTAGAAATCAACAGGTTTCATCAATGATGGCGTATATTATAGATTTTATTCGCTGTTCAAAGAAGGTCTTCTCATCTCGTGATATTATTTCTGAAGCAATGTTTAGTTAGTACTTTGTTAAGATAAATAGGCTTTACCAGTTGTGACACATTATAGATTTCGTCCGCTCTTTCGAACGCAGAATAACCTATAGGTAATATTATGATCATTTCTGTAACAATTTAGTTAAAACTTTGTTAATTATAAAGTACACTAAAGGGGGCATATTTGCACAGGACTGTGCAAACACGGTCTACTTTGCACACATCAGAATCAGTTTAATTCTGTCATGAATATACCTGATAACTAAAACGTTAATATCGCGATGTAAAGTTAAGACAATAACGTAGTAAATAGTACCTTTGGTGTCCAACTATATCTGTTTATTTAGTTGACATTTTACAAAATTACCAAAATCTTTGAAAAAGTGAATATATTTTTAACTTTCCACAATTACATTAAATTATCAAACTATTTTAATTTATTTTATATATAAACTCTACCAAAATTTTACACCATTATAAAATACATGTTTTAAAGTAAAATAATACTTGTGTACAAATATATAAATTTAAACTAATAAGTTATATTAAAACATTTAATCTTAATCAATCACAAAGAAAGAATACTTAGCCTAATATATGTGTAACTAGAGCTGCTATGAAAATTTATAGAAACCATTCTTCTACAGTGCAATACACCTTATCCAGCAAGTATTTTCTTAACTGTTTTTTTGAAACTATTCATGCTTTTTTAATGTTTTATGTACTGATAGCTGGTTGAATATTTTAACAGTGAATTTTGTATTACCCTTCTTAAACAAAGATTAGTCTGGTAAATACCCAAAGTATTCTCTATTATTAATGTCGAATAATGTTTGTCAATTTTGGTGCGGATACGTCTAACGGTATAGAAGAAATTTAATAATTTTAAAGTACGTTGGCAACACTGACAACTTGGGTGCTTGGGGACGGTGACATTCGCAGTATTTTTTTCTATTTTGTCGAATAGTGTTTATTCCACGTTAGATGCGAATATATCTATGTCGTCACGGGATTCAGATATTCCACGCTCGTCTAATCTAAGGATTATTAATATTCTCAAATTTAATTTCAACTAATTATATTATAACAAATGAAGTTACTTCATTTGTCTATGCTTTCAGCTTACTTTGTACACGCTTTTAGTTAACTTTACTTGTGATTGTGAGATGTAATTGATTTTAAACCCACTTCCAGTCTAGTTAAAGATCTAAAACTTTGCACATAGTTTTTACTCAGATGACAATACATGACTATGTAAACACTTTTCGTTGATGCTATCTTGTCTGCGTTACTTACCTCTCTGGCAGGACAGAATATCGGGTCAATATTGGCTAAACCAGTAACGGCCACTATCGATCAAGGTTGGCCCTAAATGGGCCCCGATATGCTGTGCTGTTAGGGCTGGTATAAAGTTTTTTTTTCTTCAAATCGCACTACGGCGGATTATTGGAATGACACATTTTTATCCTTTAATGATTATTGTGAAGCACAAAACAGTGTTGCAAACTATAAATATTTTACCACCTCAAACATTGAAAATGTTGATTTATTAATTAGGACACGTCTAACGACATAAGATTTTTCCGATTACAAAATTATTTGTGGATGAAAACAAGGAAAACAAAAACATTATTAAAATTAAATTTAAAATGATTTTATTTAAAAATTAATTAGAAAAATAATAAAAGTAATGTATAACTTTTTCCAGTTATAGACTAGAAAGCATGGGGTGCCCATAACAAATAATTGTACATAATCCCCAAAGTGTAATATTATTGACTTAATTTTCTGCCTCTTTAGATTTTGACTTTTATACTTTTTCTCCAATTACTAGTACTACTTACTTTCATCTTCCTACAAGGGAAGTATTTCGGTTCGAACAGGAATTTTTTGATAAGACTTCGTATAGATTCGTACCCCGATGCTGATAATGCCGTGTTTCGACAATATAAGGCCGTGTTTGTCCGCTAGAGGGCGTTAAAGTTTGGAGCAAGTGCAAGAGAGCCGGGGCAGCCGCTGCAATGGCTCCCGCAGTTTCGATTTGAACAGGTATTTATTACTGAAAATATATACATGGGCATACCTGACAGTGCTGACAAAGACTGCAAAACCACTCCAGCGTGTAACAAATATTTTGACATATACAGATCAGCATTCGTCTTCACAAATGTAAGTGAGGGTTTTCCGCAAGTGAGTAAACCAGGAGGGAGAATCACAATAGGCACACAGGAAAAAGGCCTATCAGGGCAACTTTCAAAGGCACACGCCAAAATCTGAATTCTAGGGGTGGGGTCCGGACCCCCAGGATCCCTCTCTACGTACGTCCCTATCCGTAACTATTAGCAACTTTCAGAGTGTAAAATAAAGCGGCATTTGGCACCATGTCCATGGAGTGTGATTTTGAAGGTATGTGCCTATTTTGATTGTCAGTTCTCTTTTACTCAGTTTGTAGACAAGCCTCACTTGCATTCGTGAAGACAAGCACTGGTCTATATCTGCCAAACTATCTGTTATACTGTAATGTGGTTTTGCAGTCTTTGTCAGCACTGTCAGGTATGTCCATGTATACATTTTCAGTAATAAATGTCTGTTCGAATTAAAACTACGGGAGCCGTTGCAGCGGTTGCCTGGGCTGTCTTCCACTTGCTTCAAACTTTAACGCTCTCTAGCGGACAAACGCGGCTTTACACAGTCGAATTACTTTGCAGGCATTATCAGCATCGGGGTACAAATATATATACGAAGTCTTGTCCAAAAATTCCTGTTCGAACCGAAAAACTTCCCTTGTTAGAGCGGAAAAAGGGACCACTCTTTTAGAGAGGAATTTTCAATCGAAAAAAGTAGTTTTCAACGAAACGCTCTCGCTTTGGATGAAAAATGTGATCTTTATAAAAGGAATTCCGATGTTTTATGGAACTAATTTATTCTTCAAACTTGAAAGAACGACTTCTAACTTTTTAGAGCGGTTCTCAATGCATCATGGCTAGTAGTCAAGTTTGTTCTCCACTATTTGTTACCGCGAAGATTATCCAAAGACGAAGCCATACTGTGAAATGTATTGCTTTTAGTTAAAAATGACAATTGAAAACTTTTCTCAGTACCGAAAACATACCAGAAGACGTCAGATGGAGTAAGATATCGACAAGAGATCTTTAAACGCTGTTCTCAATTACCTGAAGAGACGAAAGGAACTACGCGTATTTCTAAGATATACTCTTGCAGTTGGTCGGCTGGCTGAGGGGGTTCGAATCCCACCCACCAAGTTTACCTTTTTTTAATCTTGTTCATTCATAAGTACATTACTTTTCTTTCTTACTACTTATGAATAAATGCACCCTTTTGCATCTTTCTACATTTTAAACATTTTATTGCGTCTTTTCATATTCAAATGTGAAACATTTTATCTGAGTAGATGGGAAATCATCTAAAAATATTGTCTATGTTCCCATTGAGAAGAACTACCATAGATTATTTTTTCGAGCGGAAATTTTTCATCTTTTCATAAAAATTCACTCTAAAAGAGTAGTCCCTCTTTTCGCTCTCAAAATATTAAATATTCCATTCAAATTGAGCCAAATTTCTCTCTTTGAAGTTAGTGTGTAGTGAAAAAAAAAGAAAAATTGAAAATCGTATTTTCTAGATAGGTCTTAATACTATTTGAGTTCCAAGTAATAACTAGAACTCTAACTAAATTAATTATAGTTATCTTTAATAAAAAATGAATTGAAAAGGATTTTTTAAAAAACACGCTTTTTTAAGATGGACTATAAAATAAAAAAATAATAAATTGAATTAATCTTATGAATCGGAAAATAAAAGCGTGGGTGCTCTTAGATATTACGATTTTATGATAAGGTTAGCAAGAGCACCCACGCTTTTATTTTCCGATTCATAAGATTAATTCAATTTATTATTTTTTTACTTTTTAGTTCATCTTAAAAAGCATGTTTAAAAAGAATCCTTTTTAATTAACTTTTTTATGTATAATAGATGAATATTAAACTCCCTGTGAGACAGGCAACCCAAATGCCACAAAATAGTTGCAGCGTTGCGTGCATTTTAGGATAATTTCGAATTATTTTAATTAATTAATTCCAGTTAAGTGGATTATTTTGTCGTATATCTAATGATTGAATATTGTATTTTCATCGGAAGAAAGCAAGTTTACAAAATTTCAAAGAAATCGGATGATGGGAAGTGAGTTTAAAATCGATTGCAAAATTGGTACCGAACAGACAGACAACAAAGCGAGTTAATAAAAACATGTTAAAAAGGCCCTTTGTTTCGCATGACGAAATTGTAAGCACTAACACCTTTCAAAAACGTGGGATGAACAGCACTAACTCACACCACAGAAACTACCTACTGTATTTGATGCACAAAACCCTTCAACATTCCTGTGAACCACGTGAGTTAAGAATCAAATTATTAATAATTAAGAAATACACATTCACTTACACCAGCAGGAATTAGATGAATTATGCGTTTTTCCTCACCACTGACTACACTGCGTATGCGTATTGCCAAGAATTATGGGAGTATAAGAAAACTATTTCTCATGCGATACTTGGTCTAACACTACTACCATCTTCCAACTCTGCTTCAAAACAAGGAGAATAGGGGTGGGGTGGCAGATTTGCAAACATGGTGAAATTGCCACCTCCTACCTTATTTAAGAGTCTTTTTTTTATTATCATTGCATGTTCATTTTTGTTTTTTGTTATCATTGCAAATGTTCAATGAGTTCATCTAATCGTCATCAGGGAGTAGCCAGTCACAATTACTTTTAGTCATACAGGTGAAGTTTTTTTTCTTCCTTTCAGTCCATTTTTTAAATAATAATAATAATATGTTTGTTCTATTACGGTAAATTGTCAAATTTGTGTCGACCTGTTTTTGAATTGAATGTTTTATTTAAGATCTTTAGGGAACTTTGAATCAGGTCGAATGGATGATGATGCGAGAATTGGTGGAATGAAGAAGGTGGGAGAAAACCCACGTACAAGATAATTGTCCACCACAAAGCATAAATGGCACGGAGACCTCACGCACCAGTAGTGAGCGCTCTACCACTGAGCCATCGCGTCCCCTCGACCTGTTTTTGATTAACATGATAAACTTGAAAAAAACAATCAAAATCGTTAACGACATGCCTATAAAAATGAATCAAATGCACTGTTTCTTTTCCTGTCACACTGTTGTCCTTATAAGAAAATGACGGAATGGAACTCGTATCATCGAAATTTTGGAGGTCTGGGTTAGCTGTAGGCTAGGCAATTGTTTATTTCACTTCATAATATCTTTTCTGAATAAAGTAAACACATATTTAAATGCAGATACAATATATTTAGCTTTTGTAAAACTTATTTGTAGGTTTTCATTAACGTATAAACTATAAGTAGTTTTGAACTTCATGATTTCGGGGCGGGGGAGGAGCGAGACCAACAGGTAAACTTGTTTGTTCTGTGAATGAAACAGAGGCGGCCTTTGTATGTCTGAAAACGCGATGTAGGTAACATTATTCATGTTTTTTTCTTTTCTTCGATTCTCCCCTTTTTGTTTTTTCTTCGTGTGGATCCAAGAAATTAGGGCGGTGCTTTGTGAGTGTTTGATGATTAAAAATGATAGTAAAAGAAACAAAAAAGAAAATTCCACCTACTCTTCTTCCGCCCCCAAATTCAAGCAGAAGATAACTTCCCCCAATTTTTTTTTGTTTTGTTTTAACTTCTTTCTGAGTGGGGGATATAGAAGAGGAACAACTCGGAGAAATCATCTTTTGGTTCCCACGCCTGTCGAAGACCGTTCGTGACGTTCGTTTTTCCTTTTGTTGAGTGCGTGAAACGTTCAAAATTCGTACGTGGGAGAAAGTAATGATGTTTCTTCCTTCTCTCGACTTTTATGCTTGTTTATTTTGATGTTTGTGTGTTAACATAGAAATGTTATTGAGTTGTTTAGGCATGTAAGCGTTGAAGGTAAGTGTGCACTACAGCATTCAACAAATAGTGCATGATTATACTTTGATTTTGCGTTTCATTACTACTATTTACACAGCTCTCACGGCCTAGTGGTTAACAGCGGATTTCGAATAGGCAATGTGGACGCACGGGTTCGATCCCCGTTGTCGGCCATCGCGATTGAGGTTTTCCAGGACTTTCCTTAGTTTTCCAGGATGGTATCTCAACTAATGTCCCAGCAACTACCTTTCCTATTCCTGCCTCTGGGCAGCGATAGCCGAGAGACATAATCACTTAGGTCAAATGCTGCCTGTTCAGCTCATGAATTTATTTTTTAATATCATTGCTACAAGTACTATACAGAATGTCCGAAGAGTCCTGTCCCTTCAACTTTGAATTGTTCTAGGAGGGAAACGAAACGTGGCAAATTAATTTTGGTTGGACACAAATAAAGTGTCATCAACGGAGGTACTTTTCCGAGGAATTCCAGTATGTCACATATCTAATGCCGTAAGTCAGAGAGGGAAGAATCCTTAAAGGTGGAAATAAAAATGAACGGAAACCCTTATTTTGCCTCAGAAGCTCTCCAAAATGTTGTGAATTGAATACTTTTCTTTGTTTTTAAGTTAGCACCTGTTAAACTGTCAAACTAGGCCGATATGTGATGTTTGCAATATGTGGGGTAGCAGTAAATCAGTTTATTATTACATCAACGCGAAATCGTAGTTTTTTTTTTTTTGTTTTTTTTTTAGAATTTCTTGGCAGGTTGCAACTCTGTGAGCACTAAAGAGCACCGTTGATGTACGATGGATGTCTATACGACATAAAAACGAAAATCAACAAAGTATTATTGCGAAAAGTACTGAAACCTAGCTACAGTGTTAGCAACAGTGCATCACACCTCAATAAAATTGTTTGTTTTTTTCTCGTTATTTTCTTAATCAGTGAGGATTTCTATCTCTGACTGACAAATCGAGAAGTGATTAAAATGTGGTGTAAGTCTTGGTAGTGCGTAATTCGTGTGAGTGATTTGAAGGGTATATGGGAAATTTGGTGATATGGAAACTTTTTCTTTCTTATTGCTGTTTGAATTGCGATTAATGCCCTGAACGGCTTGTGTGCTTCTAACATAAGAGTGGAACCTACGGGTTTGTTAAAGTTGACTTTGATCCACTCCCATCAAGACCTCCACTTGAGTTGACCCTTGAACCACGCGTCCACAACACAAAGCAAGGATGCTAACCATTTGGAGACCCGGAGCCCACTGTATTGTTAATTTTTCAAATAGGTTATATTCGCATCAAAGGATGAAGGGATAAATGACGAACTCAAGGGTGACTAACAAAATGGCAAAATCCCTGATCTCAAACTTTCGATTTCAATATAAAACCAATATCTCCTACCTTTATAATCCTCCCTGCCATTTGTATACATACTTGTGTGTGTGTGTGTGTGTGTGTGTGTGTGTGTGTGAGAGAGAGAGAGAGAGAGAGAGAGAGAGACTGCTGATCCTTTTTGTGTGTACATGGCTGTTCTTTGTTTGAGATCATGAATGAATGTTTCTTCTTTTGAACATAGAGAACAACTTGCTAATTAATTTAACACATTTCCAACAATTATCAACCCATTCGCATATTACGAGAGGCACAGTAGCTGCGACGAATAAAGAACAACACTATTTGATGCATTTATTTTCTTTTTCCTTTTGTACGTCAGATTCCCTTTTCATTATTCTACTCTTGGTATGCGCCGCAGACATTAAAAGAAAAATGTTCATTCTTGCAGGAGAGAAAATTATAACAGTCAAAGCATAAGATATACAGGGTGTAACAAATAAAAGTATAAATTCCAATGTGGCTTTCATTATGTCGCACTCCCTCATCTAAAATATTGACGAAAATAAACTTTTACGATGACAACTATTTATTTATCAGAATTCAGGGATTCAATTCCAAATAGTCATAGAAAAAAGATGAGAGACAGACAGTGATTAACTTTAAAAAATCAAATTCGGCTAAATTATTTTGACAGACACACTGTTATCAAATTTGGTTACAATCGGCGGAAAACTATTATTTTACTTCGATTAAAAGGAATTACGAATCTTAAACGGTGCTACAATGGTACCACATGTTCTCTGCACAACTCAAGAAGTTTCTCAAGATTCCGCGGATCCATTTCAAAGCTACGAGTGAACAAGCATAAAAACATGCATGCATGATTATTTAAAAAATCTAAATACTTATTCTAAACTAGTGAATGTCATGTTTGTTCAACACTTGTTATTCCATGTTCTATGATTTACGAACCATTATAATGTAGTGTTTCAAGGACATTCAGAAACAATTCTTCTGAAATACCCTGCCCTGTTCAAGCTTAGAAAGTGTATGTA
>JAGDQP010068696.1:0-10986 GCA_022664845.1 Lepisma saccharinum
TACAAATTTGAATTTGAATTGATTTAAGCCTAACAGGCATCTATGGCCTAAGGTTTGGGACAACAATGGGAAAGTTAGCGGCCAGGGCTTTGAGTTAAGGTACCATCCCAGCATTCGCCTGGTGGGACTGAGGCAAACTCTAGAAAACCTCAGCCAGAATGGTTCGGTAAAATTACCTACGAGTTTGTGGACCGATACTTTTCTGTTGAACAAATGTATCAAAGTAAACCTGCTGAATTGGAAGCATTTCTGTGCTCAATACAAGCTCACATGCCTGTTACCTTTAGCTTACTCTAACTAACTTCTGCGTTGCATCCAAAACCATAGCCCACATCTAGTAATATTCCTCCCGACTTTATCTACAAGTGACGAACAATTACCAAGTGTACTGCAAAAACTGTTGTTTTATTCAGACTCAATTCTCCGTAGCATAAAACATAAAACAGAACTCAGTTTTCCGTAACACACATTTTATAAAATCGACTAGTAGCTTAGAACACAAGGAGTTGGTTACACAAATCAGTACAGACTCCGAACTGACCATAATCCACCTTTATCTGAATCAATAGATCATACCACGACAAACCTAACATCAGAAAAGCCAGGAAATCAGACTTCCTTTTGCCCTTTACCCAAATTATCCTTAAGGGGAATGTTTAGCCAAGATCTTCAACAAGAGATGGCAGCACTATCTCCGTATGTGTCGAATGTATTTTTTATCGTTGCACGAAATTTCAATGTTGCTCCTACAAATTCAATCTTAGAGAGTTCAGACTTTCAGGGAAGAAAGTTCATAAGTAATTCAAGAGTTCTATCTGTGCCGATTTTTCATTTTCTATCTAGTTAATTGTTTAAATCTTTTCATTGTTATTATGCCCATAACAATGAAGCTCTTACGAACTACTTATGAACTTTCTTCCCTGAAAGTTTGAACTCTCTAGGATTGAATTTGTAGGAGCAGCATTTAAATTTCGTGCAATGATAAAAATACATTAGACATATACAGAGATAGTGCTGCCATATCTTGTCGGAGATCTTGGCTTTACTTGGCCCTTAACAGAAACTTTTTCCTTCTATTGTAAGTTTAGTGTATAGTAGTGTACAGTGTAAGTTTAGTTTAGTATGCTACAGTAACAGCGGCATGATTCTCAGATCCACTCACACGGTTTGTACAACTTGGAACTCCTTCACTCCAGCGGTATTTTTACAGAAGCCAAAGAAATTCTAGTGAAGAATGATTTGCCCTTCCTTTCCACGTTTCAAAAATATTCAAATAGTGCGTGTGCATGACTTTTGCAGGCTGGTCTTGGTCTTGCAGGTATGGTCTTGGTCTTGCACCCCTTGGTCTTGGTCTTGGTCTTGCATCGATATCCCTGGTCTTGGTCTTGGTCTTGCAAGACCAAGACCACACCTGCAAGACCAAGGATCTTGCGCTCATCACTACTCATAGGATTGAACTCATTTTCTTTTACGAGATGAAGTTGCAAAATAATTGGAAAGTTAAAGTTTACTAAAGATGATTTTTTTATTAATATTTCTATAGTTTTCGTAAGCAAAAGAAATTCGGGACAGTGTTAATATTCTGATGTAATGTCATGCGATATATCAAGTTCAATGCTTAGGCATTTTGTGTACTATATCCCAGAGAACACATTAAACTTCTAGCACGTTTGGCATTACAAGGCTGTAAACTTGCTACAATCTTGCAGCAAGCTTGCTAGTTGACGGATGTAAAATTTGGTACAAACTGTGCACGCCAAACTTACTACAAACAATTCACGACAAACTTGTTACAATCTTTATTTTTAAAAATGTTGGTAGACCAACATTTAGCCTGTGGCGGAAAAGGATTCCAGTCTGCAATGGGATTCAAACACTTTATCTTCTGATTTGTTTCTCGTCACTCTACCGATTACGTCACGGGTTCTTCTGTTGGACGAAGTACATTTTACTAGTCCTTTTATGTTACAAAAACAGTTTCTGGAATAAAGGCATTTATGTAGACTTTAATTCAAAACTGGGAAAGCTTATGGATCCTATGTTAGAGTAGAGCTATGAAGAAGGCTTATTCGTGATTTTTCACACGTGAGTCACATCAAAAGTATCATAATTATGTGTACTTTGCTCTTCTGGTCGGTCGATGACGTTCCTCAAACAAACTGACTGCCAATTTTCGGACATTTCGCTAGTTTAAACCAAGTTTCAACCAACCTTGATTTTCTCTTACAGAGATACACTAACAGGGACTTTTCCTGTTGGATTACTAACTGGAACGCCGGGGCTTAAAAAATCATATTCGTTTAGCATCTTCTTTCTGTACGTAGGCTTATAAATATTTCCTTCCTTTTGCATTTTTCAACATTTGACACAATTTCCAAAATTGTACGCATTTCCCGAAAATAAGTTAAACTATTCACGACTCTTACGGGAAATAAACAATTTCCGACGTATTCCTGTTATCGTTGCACTGAATAGTGAATCAAGTGATTAATAATTTAAAAAAACAGAACTTGACTTTTCTAATCAGTGATGAGTATAGTGGACCAGTTATCAACACCCTTCACAAAGCTTGCAGAAAATAATTGAAGCATTCTACCGAACAAAGCTGTATGGCACATTTTGGAACATTTTGAGTTAGCAGTGGAATCATACTGTATGGAACATGAGTGATATATACTGAAAGAATCGTTGCTACATTACTTAAAATGTGCAGTCGCATGCTAGCAAACTTGTCTCTCTCCGTAAGAAAGCATGTTTGCTCTGAGCGGAAAAATGCTGTTTTCTCGAAATCACTGAAATGTGCCATACAGCGTTGTTCGGTGGAACGCTTCAATTAGTAAGTGTGCGTAAGTTAAGATCTTTGAACAGTGAGTACAAAGGGCGGCCACAATTGGAGGTGTTCTCTATGCAGCCCCTGTGCTTAAGTATTAATATGAAAACCACCAGAAACTATACCTAATCTGAAGTTACTAAATGCGTGTGGTAGACCAGCTATCTACATCCTTGAGTAAATTCTAACGTGAGGAATATCCAGTGTAGTAAAAGGAAAGAAAAATGCATATATCCTAAAATACTTTCCTTCCTCCAGAAGGTTTTTATTGTTGTAGAAATCTCAGCTCGCTTAGAAAGTACCAATGGTGACTCCTTATATGAAACTAGAAGTAAAACTTGATCTCAGAGACAAAGATTTGATGAGCTCCAAAGTAAACATCTGATTTCGAGTAACTATGATCATAGTGCTTCCACGTATTTCTGTGCATCCTACAATAACGCATTCACTTCACACATCATGCATTTAGCACCTTTTATATTGTTTGAGTTGAATATTATTAATAAAAAATACTTGCTCAGTTTACTCCTCCTCAATCTTGAGCCCGGGACATATGTCCCGTCCAGTAGCGTAGATAGAAATTTCTCAAGGGAGGGGATATCTAGAAAATAATATCCTCGGCAGTTATGCAACCCAACCCAACATTTAAAAAATATTAACTAACTAACTCTATCGCTTATGGAACTCGCAAGTTAATCGCCGCATAAACAAACGTTCGACCTTGAATTCAATCCTGGGCAACATAAAGCCAGTTTTCATCACGAACACCTACTTCTCGAACATCTCTTCTAATATTGTCCTCCCAACGACGTCTCGGTCTTTCCAATGGTCTCCTTCCATCCGACCTTCCAACCAGGATAGAATATAATCTTCGTTTTCCCCCATCCGAGCTACATGGCCTGCCCACTGGGGCATAAGTGTTTGTGAATTTTAACAAGCGTTTGTTACTGTGGCGATGAACTCGCGAGTTCCGTAAGCCATAGGGTAAGTAAGTAAGTAAGTTGCACGCGCCTAATCGTGCCGAAGTTAAAAGTTACTATTATGACCCATAGAAAGTAACGTTTACCATAAGTTTATATTCTCCCATTATGATCTGAAAGATCACACTAGATCTTACATTGCTCTATATATCTTAGAATGACACGAAACTTTCAAATGTGTGTAATTTTAATTTATAATTCATACCTAATGTAACGAGGACGTCTGTTAAAGTTATTTCTTCTCTACGTACAAAATAACTGCTTCAACTACAGATTTTAAATGTTTTATATTCAAACTTTTCTCCATTCTACCCTCAATGAGGCTACCAGTGCAGGAATTACCACCACACTACATTCTTCCTTGCTGTCTAGAAATCGTCTTTTATTTTTGCTTTTTTTTTACCGGCGCTATCGCAAAGAATATTTATTTTACTGGCTGCCCTAAAGGTTATCTTCCTAAATATGAAACTACAACGTAGAATGTGCAATACGACCCTTGTCGGTTTACGAATAAACTTACTAATATATTGGGATGGTCGTAAGCTATAGTGCTGTTAACGTCCTTACAATTAATTTTATATTTTAACTAACAATTATGTTTCCAAGCATAACTTAATTATTTTCTTGTGGAAATACTCTCCTTCCAAGTTTGTAAAGGTTGAGTCAAAAGGGGGGATATATTCCCCATAGCCCCCCTTACCTATGCCACGTCCCGTCTGCTCCCGCCCTAATTACGCCCCTGCTATAGCTCAACCTGTATATGTTGTAAATAAATAAATTTTCCACCAGAAAAAAAAAACACTTCACAGTTAAAATCATTGAAAAAAATATTATGTTTCTCAAGTGCTTACTAAAGTATAAACGTCTCATTACATCTCTTCCATGAACACAGCCCCTCGATCTGTTTTCTGCCTCATCTTATGGACGAAGTTTTCACATTCTTCTTTAACACAATAGTTTCCCTGGTGTGATTCTTTGGTAAAGTTCTGGCCCCGAAACATTACGGCGCCAGAAAGGTGGCGCCGAACTAAGCGGGTCCGCACGGAAGACGCGGGTACATTAATGGTGAGTCAGCCAGTCACCTGTAATGCAAGATGAAAATTACTAGGCGTGAACAGCGTTCATAAGTGAAAATAGTACCTTTATGTCATACCCAAAGTAAAGGAATCTCTGCGTGGAAGACAGTTTCGGGTTTTAGAGGACATTGTCGTTGCCGTCAAACCTGATCGGTCTCGACTCCAACCTGATCAGGTGGATGTTATTCGATGCCTCCCATATCACTAGAAGATTGTTGCGGATGCACTGGAAGATTACTTTGATAATTCCTAGGGCGATAAGTGTGTTCCCCCCTTTGTTTATGTATTGTCAATGTTGTCGTGTAACTAATAAACTTGCGTGGCATTTGGATTAGGACATTTCTTTGAGCACTTTCCGACCTACCTCTGGTACAGTACAGTCACAAACTAAAGTAAATGGAGATTGGAATTATAAGAAATAGTAGGATTTTCTTCCGGGAGAACTGTTGCACTGTACGCTTCATAGTAAGACAACCAACATGAAAGTACAAATATGCGCGAAAACATGACATGACAGGATATTCCTCCATTTGGAGCAAGAAAGAATTGACTTGTTCACCATCATGTAGAGAACAACGAGAGAGTTAGACAGAAATCCCATCCTTGTCTTGTTCAAACACACACACACAAACAAATCCACAGAGAGAGAGAGAGACAGAGAGAAAGCATGGAAGAAGACGGGGAAAGACGAAAGAACAGAGAAGAGAAAACAAGGAAAGAAGGAAAGAAAAATAGCACAAGACATGGAAATAAATGCCACTTGAACGCTTATAAGCACACAGTCTGCGTCTCTCTCCCCCTGCTCCCATATAGCTCTGTCTTGTGTTTTTCTCCCTGTGCGGGATAAATCTCTGTCAGTGCCTATCACGAACAGAATTTACTGCGCTTAATTCCTAGTAGAAAATAATTGGAATGTCGCTCGGGGAATTGATCCAGAGACCTTACGAAAGGAGAGTCTCACACGCTGACCATTTAGCTACACAGACCATAACAAATAGGTTGTTAAAATAGCAATTAAACTCGCTACCCTCAGCAGGTTATTTATATATATCCTAGCTTTCAGTAGCCTTTATTTGTATGCCAAAGCAATTATCAATAATAAATGTGAACATATGAAAATAAAGTTTGAAATAAAAAGACGAAAAATGCTGCCCCTGCCTTGATTCGACCCCATGTTTGTTTTGTAGTAAGCTAACGTCTTACCGCTGCACCAAGTTAGTACGTGGCATATACAGGTTTAGTCGTTGTATTTACAGTGGATGGGGTTGGAGCCTGTTACTATGACGTCACAGGCACGATGACTCCCAACCTTGTTACTATTTTCATCCTCAACTTTGAGTGCGGGGCGTAAATATTTGTATGATGCCTTGTTGGTTTGTGGGCCATTGATTCCGCGCAAAAATACGCTTGTGCCAGATTATCATCTCGGGAGTGTTCCTAGTTAGTTGTACGCTTCCGGCATGAATGGTTGTGTGTGATCTTAACTGAATTCTAAGAATATCCGTCAATACAGGTTCAAAAGGTATATCAAATGGAACAAGTAAAGCCCGTAAACGTAAACAATGTTTCAAAAAGCTTCTAGAGCATTGGTTAGAAATCGGAAAGTCCTGGGAGGTGTAACCCTGACATTTGCCTGGTGTTACTGAGGAAAACCCTGGAAAAACCCTCAGTCAGGATGGTCCGTCGCTGGGATCAAATCCATGACTTCCCGAATGCTACACCAACGCTCTACCACCGACAATTGACAAGGAAGAATGAGCAGGGGTATCTTAATATTCTTGACACCCGGTATAGTATGTTCGTATATTCACATCTACAGTGTATGATTCGTGTGAATGTGTGAATTGATTTTTGTTGTTTACGCATAACACAAATAAACAAAAATCGCCCGGGATAGGGTGGGGTAAAAGAATCCTGGAAGGATTTGTTTCAAATTATTTTAAAGACTTTAGGCACACTGGGACCAATCCTGAATAGGGTTGGGAGAGTGTGTTGGAAGATAGACGTCCAGGGCCTATTTATGGGTACCACCACAGCGTTTGCATGGTACGAGTGAGGAAAAATCTTGGAAAACCTCAGTTAGAAGAGTGGACCGCTGGAATCGATCCCAGGACTTTCTGATTTCTAACCAACGATCTAGAAGTTTTTTGAAACATTGATTACCCTAAGCGGGCTTTACTTATTCCATTAGATATACCTTTTGAAGCTGTATCGACTGATATTTTTAGAATTCAGTTAAAATCACACACTAACATTCATACCCGAGGAGTACCAATGGCACACTAACCAACAAAGCATCATACAAATGTTTACGCCCTGCACTCAAAAGTTAAAAATGAAATTAGTAACAACGTTGGTGCAGCGGTATATATATATATATATATATATATATATATATATATATAAACCAGGTCTGGCCTCAGGGGAGCACAGTACCCGGTTAGCGGTGAGACAGCTTACAACGGTTGCTCTCGGTACTGTATTTAGCCCCAAGCGTTTACATCACCCACTTCTGCCCAAAGAACTTTGAACGCAGAATTTCTAATAAATTTCTACTTATTCTTACCGGTTGGGATTGGCGAATAAGCGCGTCACCAGCAAGTGGGATTTACTTTCTTGAAAGATAGTTTCTGAAATCTAGGATATATATACATCCCACTATCATTGTGACTCACTTACATTTACTGTTTGCCATCATTATGGGACCCCGGTGTTTCTGAGATCCGTATTCGGGTCTTACTTTACAAGCCGTGTTACTCGTACTCTACAACGTCCAACTACCTAAAAAAACTTCACTTGTAAAATTGGATCCGGGATTCCATTTGATATAAAAGTGCATACAAAATGTATAGTTTAAGTTCCTGCACATTCCGTGCGTGGCGCTGCCCTCGCTAATCGTATAAAGGTGTATAGCTTTTTTCACTCATACCATGCCTTTACTGGAATCCGCATAGACGTTGGCAAACCTGACGCATCATCTAACACACACTGAAATGCGCATGCACTCATTTCTCCCACCAGTTCTTGCTGTCTTGTTCCTCACAACGTACAGAACTCACAGTGTCTGTGTGTGTGTGTGTGTGTGTGTGTGTGTGTGTGTGTGTGTGTGTGTGTGTGTGTGTGTGTGTGTGTGTTTTGCACATACATATTGAAAACAGTGAAGGGCTCCTATTTGGATCACGAAAAGAGGTTTGGGTGATAAAAGAGCAAACTTGACCTTGGTGTTCCATTCGGAAAGGACGAAAGGTGATATGAAACAAGTTACGAAGCAACAGGGCAGAAATTAAGGTCACGAGGCCATCTTAAGTAGCTCTGTGTATTCTTATGGGTTTAGTGCAAGAACCCCTCGCAATCAAAAAAGAAATTGTAATAACTCTAAAAGTATAAATGATATGGAGAAACTGAAAACAGTTTTAGTATCAGAGACTCCGGGAGTTTTCAACCTCAAATATTGGTGGTCCTCCGTGAAGTTTTGGGTTTGACTCAGCCCGCCCCCCTATTCAAACACAGTAGGGGTAGAAAAAAGGAAAAAGATTTGGATTCAGCGAGCTTCAAAAATGAAGTAAAGAACAATTTGGGGTGTATGTTATAGGTCCCTTGATAGCAAAAACTAAAATAAGGGACTTTATATCCCACTCCTGTCTGTCTGTTGCAAGAAATTATATCTCAGGAACCAGAAGACGTAGGAACTTGATTGAGGTGTCATTTGAAAGCTCTCGTTAATTCATTAGGAATGGCTATCTTACTTTTTGTATCAGTCACCCCCTATAGGGTGAAACGGGGGATTGGGGTACAACTCAGGCTCTTATATCTGGAACTAGAAGACTTAGGGACTTGCTTGACATGTCACTGGATAGCCCTCGTCAGTTCATTAGGATTGGCTCTCCTACTTTTTATTAGACACCCTATAGAGTGAAACGGGGAATTCGGGTAAAACTTATACTCCTATATCTCAGGAACTAGAAAACGTAGGGACTTGGTTAAGGTGTCATTAGAAAAGTCTCGTCAATTCATTAGAAGCGGGTTTCTAATTTTTTAGTTTCACAGCCTCAGAGATGTAATGGGGGGGGGGGAAAGCTATACAATTCCACATGCTTGTATCGATGTACCCCAAACTAAGAATTGTCTTCGTTTGGCACTGGGAAGGTCGCAAAGGTATTCCGGGTCCGACGTTGTTCTCCAGATATCAGTGTTGCCACTTTTTTATTTTTTTTAAATTCCTTCTATACACTTCGACATGACAACACGAACTTGGCATTAATATTATTGGGGACAATGTAACAACACTGTGGCCCTAAGAACCCGAGTTTTCATTGTTGCCAACCTATGAGAAAATACTACATATTTTGTGTTTCAGATGCGATCAAGGGACCGGAGCCATCGCGATTGTTAATTGAATCACAGCGCTAACTTGTTTAATTTGAGTAGTAAAAACAAGCCCGAGGGGAAATTAGAAATTACTAAATCTACTACAATATTAAAAGTAACATCAGCATGATAGTATTAAAAACGTTTCTGCTAATCAATCCTTAAATAATATTCGGTTTAACGCTTTTTTTTTCTTCGAGTATTTCGAAACCCCGGTGGTGGTGGGAGCGTATAATCTATCGGATGACGGAATATGTAAAGAAGAAAAGTAGCGCAAGTAGAAAGAGTACGCACACGGGTACGCACAAATTATATTATCAGAAATAAAATTTACACATTACTTCCCTTCCTCATGGTTTTTGGGAATTTGAAAACTAGCATCTCGTCAGATCCCGTGGTCCAGTAAATCCAGTCATTGGAATTTGAGTTATTTTGTGGCGTTCAGGCAACTTTGGCTCAGGTCAGGATAGGGTAAGGGCAATGATAAGGAAGGTATCGGCCAGGGCCATTCTTAAGTTACTATACCGGCATTTGTCTGGTGAAACTGAGGAAACCCCTGGAAAATCTGTCACGATGGTAGCCGGCGGAGTTCGAACCCACTTACCTACCCATTCCCTCTTCTCAGTCAGAGACGTTACCCCCTGGACCACAGGCTAGGTGCTGGTAGCTGGGTTTGAGTAAGGACTAAGGAAGCGGATCGGGCTTCAGTCCAGCTCAAGCTTGCCATTTTGACAATCTTTCCATTTCTTTATTAAGTGAATTGAGTCGACTTAGTTCAGGCGGTAGCTCATCTGGCTTCGTCGTGAATCACCCTGTATACAAATTATTAGGTAGCGCCCCTTTCAAGGAATTGTCTGCCTCTTTGAGGCGCGATGCCACATATGAGAAAGGTGATTCGTAACCTGAAAAAATACAATAGCTTTTTCTCAACAATCGCTTAGTCTCCCACAGCGTTGAAGATTTTCTAAGGATAAAGAAAAAAAATGAACATTTATGTCCCTACAATAGTCATGTAATGCATCGTGTTTTATCAATTGCCGTTAAAGACATCAAATAAATGACCAAATTTAAGTTAAACGAGACTCTTGAAGAAAAATCCAATGAAATGGTATAATTGAATTTTATTTATGGCACGTAGTCATCTTAGGTTCAGGCCAGAATAGGGTGGTGAAAAGGATGTTGGAAGGTAGTCGGCCAGGACCCTTTTGTAAGTACCACTCCAGCATTTGCCTGGCGCGACTGAGAGATGAGGCGAATTGAATCAAACGGAATAATACAAGTTCTCGTGAATTTCACTTGTTGTATTGTAATCAGTCGCAGTGGCCTAGCAAAGGAAGTACACTGGGGCGTCCCCCTTAAAGGACAGAATTATTTTGCACTAATATTTTAAGTGCTTTTAACACTCATTTTCATTCATCATATGTCAGAAATAGGCAATGTTAGAATATATTTTCGTACATTAAATGTGTCTCACATATTGAAAACAAAGTTTTAGTGCATTTTATGCAGACTTACTACATTTAGAAACTTGACAACATACTAAATCCTGATTTAAATATGAATGCAGAGTATCATTAAAGAGTATTTATCCACCAGGAAGAAACAAAGAAACAGAGACAGAGAGGGTTTGTGTTTGTTTTGACATTCGAACTACATAAGCATGCCATATTTTCCAATTTGAAATGCCATTCCCAGCAAACCGAATGATTTGCAATGTTGTGCGTATCAACAG
>JAGDQP010068697.1:0-10986 GCA_022664845.1 Lepisma saccharinum
GAGCTGAGTTATACAGACTTTTACAATAGTCTAGTCGTAGAAATAGGCCAGTAATAATTTAATTTAATGTTTTCGGAGGACGCATTACTTTCTGATTTTTTTTAACGCATAAAGGGTTGTTAAGTATGGGAGCTACGAAGTATAGCTAATAGGGCCATTTCTCTCTCCCTGGCTTTGTACTCCTATTCTTAAAAAGAGTAATTACATTTTTACAACGCCTGTTTAATTTCTCTCCTAATAATAACAATGGCAAAATTATGGTAGATGATTTTTTAAAATTCGAAGACATAATTTAGAATGTTTGTCTATCTGCCTATCAGCTAGCTATCAGAAGTAATTTAGATCAATCATTTTCTCTGCATAATTGTCTTGCAGGGAAGGAGTAGTGACAGATTTTACACAATTAAAAATAGTTGTACTTTCCATCCACTGAAGTTAAAGGTAGATTGTAATCTAACAATTCCTAGGCTAATAATCTAAAAAAAAACTAAGTAATAGTTTTATTACAAATAAAACGAAAGCACCACCGTATAAATTCGACTTATAACATATCCCCTCAAAAAACTTCAAAGTCATAGGAACAAATGGAGTTTACTAAGCGAATGCCGGGGCCTGCCAGTTTTAGTCAAATTCATAGATTTTCCCACCGGTGTCCATTACTAATCCAACGGTGTATGGCTTATCTCTGTCGAACTTGTGGCTACTGAGATCTAGTAGGGTTACAAATGGATATTACGCGTACTAAGCGATTCGAAAGGACTTGCCAGTTCTAGTCACATTCATAGTTTTCCTCACCATTGCAGACCATGACGAATCCAACGGTGTAAAAATCATCTCTGTCAGACTTGTAGTTACTAAAATTTAGGAGGGACACAAATGGAGAATACAAAGCGACTGGAAAGGACCTGACAGTTTTAGGGTCAAAGTTATAGGTTATTCCAGGGTTTCAGGCTTTGTGACATGCAACAGAACTTCTGTTTACATGCCTCCTTTACTCAGTTTTTGCAAGAATAAAAAGGCAGAACTTCTCTATAGATATATCTGTTGCGGCTGGAGCCTATATTAGGCACATGAATATTGATAAACACATGCAGTAAGATGTTAGTTAGTGAGAGTAAAAGTAACGTTAGGATATATTTTTTATATATGAATCAGAAAAAGAGACTTTTCATATAACTTTAAACTAAATTAGATTTTTTTTCAGGAAGCCAGACCTTGCAACTCTTCCAAATATCACCCCATTCCAAATATGATGTTGCTATACTGTTACAAAATTCTCATATCTCACCTTCACTACATAACATTTTTCAGGTATGTGCTGTTTTCTAAAACAGCATGTTTACATTCGCGTCGGCATCTGTTGCAGAAGCTGAATAAAGAGGGGATTTGTGTAGTCCCCTCCCTTCTTTTTTCCCTCGGACTAAAAGCGAAGACAGGGGCGGGGCGCGGCTGGCTTACTCTCATCAAACCTTTGACAGGTGGACTGGAATAGCTATGTAAAAATACTATTTTTTTTATTGGTGTATCAGATATGATTGCAATTAAAATTATTAGAAACGTTTGTTCACAAGGAATAAAACAAAAAAAAGTTGGTCTTTCTAGGGTAAGTGGTTGCAAAGTTAGACATATTGTAATTTGTAGAAAAAATAATAATTTTATTTTTATTTTTTAATAATTTATTTCTGAAAAACTAGGAGACAAAAGTACATTCTAAGTATTTCAACCCGTGCATAAAGTTCTTATAATACTCCAAAACTTTTCTTTTCTATTAAAGATATCCAGTTCCTTAGAAAATGAAGATATTCGGTATCAATTTTATGTCCATAAGCACCAATAGTAATCTTTCTAGCTCTGGCAGAAGTAGAATACCGTCTTAAGAGAGAAGAACCTGCCGTGTACTGTTTACTAAGTATGTTTTTGTTGCCATCTGAGCGAAGTGCTGTTGCTCATATGATGATATGGAATTGCTGGACTAGTCATGTTCGCTGAATAGGGTGTTGGAAGAAACGAGGGGTTCAAGGATATTAAACTTGCCAATAGACAGCTTCATCAAACACTGCAATCGCTCTAACTCCTCGCTGCTAGGTTTTCAGAAGTGACGTAATAAATTTCCAACACACTTATATAAAATGAAAATGGAAATAATGATGTCAAAATATAAAGCATACCCTAATATACGAAAGATTCCACTCAACATCGTATACTGTTGTATTAGCAGAAGGATCAAGCAAGTGTAAGGATCGTATTCAGTTCACCAACATTCAATATAAACATATATTTTCCCGTTTACCATATTTTCCTGTTATCTTCACATATGTATAAATAATGAAAGATGACTTCTAAAACAAAGAATAATTTTATTTCCATATTTTTTCCTAGAAAACCCAGAGAATTTACGTAAGTACATTCAGATACTTGTTTAGACATTTTTAAGAACAGATGCAAGTATAAGAGCCAATCAAACAGCTTGAAAAGCCGGTTGCTAGATAAACAACCAAAAGCCAATCAAAAGCGTCGTTGTACATCTAGTAAAATCGGGGTATGGATTCAACCAATTAAACGTCAGTGTACATATAGTAATGCAACAGCCAAACAGAAGTCAAATAATAACATATCTAAGAAGTGTTACTTCTAAGCAAAATTACATCAATTTGTTTATGGATACGAATGTCGAAATAAAAGAATAACTACTGTAATATTAAATAAATGTTGGTAAATACTAATTAAATAAAAAGATTGAACACGTCTTAAAACATTCCCGTTTAGCTACTGGCACTCGCGACGTCTTCCTGTAGCTGTGTTTTGATGTTCTGGGTCTCCTTTATTAGTTCATCGACAGTTGATAGGTATTCATAGACGCAACCCGAGAAAGGATGGCACTCGGTAAACCCTGAATTAATGACTTGGCAATAAAATCTTCGGTACACTGCGGCTGATAAGTCCGAATCAACTCTCCACTTTCATTATGTAAGCCTACGTTGGATTTCCTACGGCTTACTTTCTGAAGCGGATAACATCGTCAGCACGATACGGACATGCAATACCTGTAAAACTTCAATAAATATTGTTTTAATATCTTCCTTCAGTTTTGTTTACAAAATTGGCTGGATAAGAAATTGTATAAAATAATTCAAAGCTCTTTCCATCATCCCGTTAGAAAGGATGGGATGATGGATTTAAGTTTTTCTTCCGTCCACCCAACTGTTAAATCATGTTCTCGAAATAGATGAAAAATTATTCGCTGCTACCAGATCTGACCCTGAAAAGGTTGAATCTGAACCGTTGCAGAATCAAGTGTTCAACTAAAGAAGGCGCTTCAATGTGACGGACGGGTTGGTGGAGGGTGCTGATTGTGTTGCATTTTAGTAAATGTAGAACGTGCAAATATTTCTAAGAGAGAGAAAACTCTAATAGTTGCGCCTTTAAATATTTGTCGTGTGCAACCTGAGAACGCGTTAAAATTGGAGATCTGTGGCACGGGTTTTTCGTTCAGGTTCGACATACATAAAAAACTACAATTTAAACAAAAACATATAAAACTGTATAACTTATTCCAGCAATTTCTAGTGCCTAAAATTTAAAAATTCAAATTACTGTGGGTTGTTTGTTCTTACGAAAGGTTTAGAGGAAACGTAATAGATCAACTATCTCATGCCTCCATCGATGTTTGGATGAGCAGTTCAACTACCCGACGCTCATCCTCCAAATCGGTTTGCCTCCAAATCGCGACCGTAAAGGAGGGCATGATCGCCAGCCGGGATTCGAACTCGGTAACTCTTGAAAGTAACGGTGCAGGGGACTTCTAGGGATCTGGTGTGCTGGCGATCTCTATATCAACTGTCCAATCATGCACCTGCAATGTTGACTGTGATGGCCGGAATAACAGAACCTGGCTTGGCCTGGATTTAAAATCTGCTTAGTTTCATCTCATGACCCACCTGGGTTAGCCAGGCTTTCAGCGCGGGCGGGTTGCAGCATGTTCCTTGGTGTGGGTCGGTCTACAACTTGCAGTGACCCAGTGCTTCGTTCCCTAGGTCTCTGCTAATCTCTGTCTCTCATTGGTACTTAATTTATTCAGTCTGGATTCTGAGCAATGTCTTCCGGGATTCTAAATGAATCTTCGTTCAAGTTTCCCGACTGAACAGATTCCAGTGGCGTATTCGTTATATTTTTCCCGTGCGTTCTTTTGTCATTAATATATATATATATATATATATATATATATATATATATATATAGGGTGTCCATAAAGTCTGTTGCCACCCCGTGTATCTTCGAAACGACTACGAATATGAGCAAACTCAAAAACACGGCTTGAATTTTGAGCTATGAAAGTTCCACCCCAGACCCCCCAAATTGGGGTACGGGGGTCAACTCGAAAATTTCAAATGGCAAAGGGGATCGAATAATATATCGTTTGAAAGGTCTCGACAAAAGAACTATTTACCCGAAATTTTCAAGTCGCTATATTGACCCCATCTAAAATGGCGGCGGTCACATTTCGTGTCCATAAAGTCCGTTGCTACCCCGTGTATCTTCAAAACGACTCGTAATATAAAAAAACAGCAAGAACACGTACTTCGTTATTTTAAGGGGTTAACATTTTGGACTATAATAGTTCCACTCCGTGTCCCCTAGGGGGTAGCAAATGGAGTTCAGTGTGTACGTGAAAATACCAAATGACAAAAGTGGTCGAGTGATACCTAGCGTCAACGGGTTTGACACAAGTAATAATTTGGGGAACCTTAGAATTTCAAATTGTTCCATTTTGCAAGTGTCGTTCAAGTTACACTTTGCTGATGAAAGTTTCGGAGATACACGCGTTGAAGCTACTTATTTATAGGCTGAACATGTAGAAACTATTCAGTGGTTAAGGCATATGTACCTAGGAACATGCTGGAAAACTTATTGCAGCAATTTGGAACCTCTTCACAACACTGACACATTACATCTATCAGCAAACACTCATAAAGAAAATTAAAGAAAAAGAAAATGTTTCGAAATGTTCTTAGCATTACCAAACTATGGGACTAACATAGCAGCTTACTTTTGGGTATGTTAGAACTTCAAAAAAATCATGACAACAACAGTTAGATTTTGCTGTGAAGAGTAACTTCTAGACCTCTTGCTGTCTGAGTGAGAAATAGAAGTTTCGTTTTAGAACTTTTATCTTACTGCCATTTGGAATATCAAACAACTTGAAATGTTCAGCTTTCCCCAAATTATTACTTGTATCAAACCCGTTGACACTAGGTATCACTCGACCAAGTTTGTCCTTTGACAATTTAACGTAGACCCTGACTTCCGTTTACTCCCCCTACGGGACACGAAGTAGGCCTTCATAGGTTTTTGCGTTTGCTCATATTCGCAGTCGTTTCAAAGATATACTGGGTGGCAACGGACTTTATTGACACGAAATGTGACCGCCGCCATTTTGGATGGGGTCAACATAGCGACTTGAAACTTTCGGCAAAAGATTTCTTTTGTCGAGACATTTCAAACGATATATTACTCGACCCCCTTTGCCATTTGAAATTTTCGAGTACCCCAATTTCTGTGGGTCTAGGGTAGAACTTTTATAGCTCAAAATTCAAGCCCATAATTATGTCAAAATATTAGATAAATTTTAAGAATCTGGTATACTTCCATGATTTTTATTTAAAACAAGGGGCATTGCCGACGCTATACGGCTTGCTAGTAGTTTTGTAAGCAGCTTGAAATATCAATTCCAAAGGCAAATTTAGCAACTTTTTCTCTTTTGTAGAATTACCTGCTATCTAATAAAATTCTTATCAATATAGGAAATTGCGTACCAGTTTCGTTATTTAACCATATATAATTAATATACGTAGATCTACTAATATTAGTATTAATAACTTCTGAAACTTTAGGATTCAATCAACAGGTAGTGCATCTAAGTCACCAGTGGTTCTATTTAATTACTGAAGCCCTATTTACTTCAATATATTTGGTGTAGTAAAAAGTAATCCATTATTTTGCCAATAGATGGCTTCAGTGATCTGTATCTCGCGTTGTATAAGTCCGATCGGGTTCAACGAGATGGCGTTCAAACGATGAGATTGCGTACTACAAACACTGTTCAGATAGTTGTGATGAGTTGACTCGGTGTTGTGTGAGCGCGCGTCAAAATGGACACTAGCAAAGAGAAAATACGCTATATTTTACAGTTTTTCTTCGATAAAGGCGAAAACGCAAGCCAGGCGGCTGCAAATGTGAATAGTGTTTATGGTCCTGATACTGTAACAGCCAATCACGCGCAATTTTGGTTTCGTCGATTCCGTGCCGGTAATTTTGACGTCAAAGATGTACCACGCACTGGAGGCCAAGTGTCTAACATGTCGATAAAATCTTAGACATTGTCGCGTCCGACCGTCATGTAAGCACTGTTTCGATTGCCCAAGAGCTAAACATTGCACAAAAAACCGTGTGGAACCATTTGCATAAGGCTGGATACAAAAAGAATAGAAACCTCATGGACCGAATTTCCATCTGCGAATCGCTGATGAATCGCAACAAAAGCGACCCATTTCTGAAGCGGTTGGTGACTGGTGATGAAAAGTGGATCACTTACGACAACGTCACGCGAAAACAGTCGTGGTCGAAGCGCGGTGCGCCGGCGCAAACGGTGCTGAAGCCAGGATTGACGGCCAGGAAGGTTTTGCTGTTTGTTTGGTGGGATTGGCAGGGAATTATCTACTATGAGCTGCTCCCCTACGGCCAAACCCTTAACTCGGAACTATACTGTCAACAATTGGACCGTCTGAAGGCAGCAATCGCCCAGAAGCGGCCAGCTTTGGCCAATATGAGAGGCATTGTGTTCCACCATTACAACGCCAGGCCACACCCGTCGATAGTGACTCGCCAGAAGCTCCGGGAGCTTGGTTGGGAGGTTCTTATGCATACACCTTATAGTCCGGACCTGGCACCGAGTGATTACCATCTGTTCCTCTCCATGGTGAACACGTTTGCCGGTGAAAAATTCGCGTCAAGAGAGGTTTGTGAACATCGACTGTCTCAATTTTTTGCCAATAGGGACAAGGGCTTCTATGAGAGAGGCATCATGATATTACCTTCCAAATGGCAACACGTTATCGAACAAAACGGCGCATATGTGACCTAAATAGGATCATTCTAACTATGGTAAGTCAAGCCTTCAATGTCATGCAAAAATAATGGATTACTTTCTACTACACCAGATAGTTAAACATACCAGGGTGAGTCATATGTTCATTGCGTTTTCATGAATAATGTGCAGCACCCGCCTCCTCCTGTACCACAGAAGCTTATTCGGTGAAGCACATCCCATTACACTGTATGGTCCTTCTCCAACGTTCCACCAGTAACACAAGCCCCTGAAGATACCAGGCTGCAGGCTTTGAAGCAAAGAAGTCAGTAATGCCTGTTGTCACATCATCCACGTAATGGAATTGTCTGCCTCGCAGAAAGTGTGCCATGGAACGAAACTGATAAAATTCAGATGGCGCAAGTTCGGGACTGTAGGATGTGTGTGGTAAAATGTCCACGCCATCCATGTCCGCAATGTGCTGGCGGACTCTTCTTGACCTGTGGCATGGAGCGTTGTCAAATTGGAGGAGCAGTCGCTTTCGGTTCATCAGTACTGGATAACGACAGCGCACAATGTCGTATACCCGTTGCAGCTGTTCAGCATACAATGTCAAATTTACGGAACGACCGTGTGGAACGAGCTCCCAGTGCACCGGACCTTCGAAATTCCACCACTCACACAGCATTATCTACTATTCAAATAGCCCTTTTTGAACCACTGGCTGCGCCTCGGTACCTGATCGAAGCCATTGTTTCCTGGTGTCAGGATAACGAAGAAAGATCCACGTTTCATCATTCGTGATGATCCGCCGCCAAAACCTGTCGTCAATTGGGTTTCAAAGCAGTTCTTCACACAGAGTCACACGTTGTTGTGCTTGAGCGGGAGTCAAATTATGGGGAACAATTCTCGTTTGCCTGGAGCGAAACCAAAGTTGATGCAAATGACGAATGGCACTGGTTTGTGATATCTGGACCGCATCTGCCCGCTGACGGGTACTGGTTCCTGGGTTTCCTTCAACAGCGTTCAGGAGGGCATCGATATCCGTCGTCACAGGGCGTCCACTCTTGGGCTTGTCATCGAGACTGGTGTCACCAGACCGAAAACGTTGAAACCACTTTCTAGCTGTGGACAGTACCTTCACCTTCTACGGCACAAATTTCCTTGGTTGCTGCTGCTGCATTCAACCCCTTTTTCCAGTAATGGCGTAGAAGCACACGACACACGTTTCTCCTCAGCCATTCTCCTGCCAACTGTGTTTTCTACGCGTAGTTCCTCCCACACACCGTTAGCCCTTGTGATCAAACAGACACGTGACACGCTTTCTGCCACCACCACCTTCACCTGTTCTACACGTTGCACATGGTTTTCCTGCAACGCTACGAACATATGAATCACCCTGGTATTGTTAACAATGCACACTGACCTAAATACAATTAATTACTTAGTTCAATTTCAATATTATATGAAGAGTTTCCTTGTTTCTGATTAAAATGTCATGATATTGCCCTATTCATTGTATGTGCATCGGCTCTATAGTACTTTGGTTAACCATATATTGGCTAGTAATTTTTCACTGTTATGCTCATTTTTAACCTTATAGCTTCAACCTACTACCTTTAACCTTTAACCTTTAACCTTTAACCTACTAAATGGTGCTGATGAAACGAAGACTGAGCGCTCTAATCACGTTATAATTTTAGCTAACACCGTCACGTCGTTGGAATGGAAATATAGCAGTATGGAAGTTGCTTACTTGTAGCTCCATATGGTTGTTTACTTTTTACATTCTCATTTATCAAAACTTTAATATATCCGTCAGTTTACAGTATCTTTTGCCCTCTTTTAATATTTATTGTAAAATATTATTGTTGAAGTAATGTATATGCACTTTTCTAATTGTATTCATTCATTTTATGCATATATAAGTACTAAAAACATGCGTGTCATTAAATAATACATGGAAAACTGTACTAAAACGAACGCAGTAGTTTAGTCAAATAGCTTCACCCACATATGTTTTTTGGAGTAGGTCGTCTAATTTTCTCCAGTCTTCTCAGGTGCTATCAAATTTCCCGGAAAACGAGAAAGCCTGGGCCACATGAAGCGTGAAAAGGGAAAACTACGAAAAAGTAGGAAAATACTGTGGAATATTACTGGCACTTTGTTCTTTCAATTTTCAGTAATTTCGCAAGTATTGTTAGCAGGCGATTTTCTATTTAAATATCGGAATATTATAGTGTTTTGAGGGAAATATTGTGAAGGGAACCTGACCAGTCTGATCCTCCCAGTGCGAAAATTGCTCGTCTTCAGAGCTCGAGTAGAAGTCGTGCGAGCGATTTGCAACTCCACTTTGGAAGAAGAAGACCAGTGAGTGGGAATAATTTTCCGACAGTCGTTAGTTGAAATTTGGTGGAGGTCTTTCGGCGAAAGGGTTGAATCTCCAACCAATAATGATTAAAAACAAATTATCATATTGGACTAGAAATCAGGTGCGGTTGAACGATTTTTGTATCTGATTTAAGTATAGGCTTCGCAAATACAACTATAAAGTGGTATTATGTACTACCATAGGACGTGTAGTAACTGACAATATATTTCTCTTTATATTCTCTCGATTCAGTTTCTTAGTGAGTTATCTATCCTGTTACAATTTAAGGCAATTCAATAATTGGGTTTATAAGAAATACAATTTCCTCGAAGTCGAATGGCAATAATTTGATCTTTCACCCTTTTATTGTATCAAGTATTTCTCTCCTTACTTACCAACAGCTTTCTGACATTACCAATACAAAGCTTGTATTTGTATGACCTTACTTGTATATGAATTGTGATATAACATTTGTACATATTAAGGTTCTAATAACTTGTAATAATAAGACAATTATTCGCGTTTAAGAGGGTCTTACTCCTTTGCATGACTTTTGGTTTTCTATACAATATAGTTTTGGAGACGAGACCAAACTAGGCATTAGTTTTTGAATCCATGTTTGTGTTACAACTTATGTTGCAAGATTTAGCTGATTGTATAGCCATTTTTTCTAACAGTTCATTGTTTGTTTTCCATATATATAAGCAAGATTTAAATGGGATCATTCTGTGTCAAAACGACCAAAAGGAGTTGCCACTACCTTTTTTGATTTTGATGAAACTTGGCCGTGCGATTGGGCCAAATATGAAACTAAGATTCCCAAAAGATTAATTTTTTAATTGCATCATTTCGGTTTTACAGGGGTTCATAATTTAGCGATTAGTTGCCATCTAATAATTAATAGCTTCGTAAATATTATAGGTACGAGGTTGAATTAGGTGTCGACTTAAAGCTGTTCTAATTGCCTTTCTAAATATGTAATTTGTTTTAGTCTCATTTGCACATAATTGTGCAAAAAAATCAAAACTGTGCAAAAAGTCAGCAAACTTTTTTGATAACTTTGAAGCCCAGTTCCAAATTTGGATTAGTACGTAGCGAAATGAGCTTTGATATATTACTTGATAACATTGTTGCCGATGATAAGAAAAAATGAAAATGTTGTGTATTTGCTTCTAAGGTAGTATAAAGACTTCTCAAAGCTGCAACTGTAATTTCGGTAAATCCATGTAAAACCGTCTAGCTTGGTTGCTTGATCCTTTCAATTTTCTTATTTTTTCTATATCTATATCCGTTGTATAAGAATGGTTCAAAACGTGTATTATTTTATTTCTATCCCAACTAATTAATTAATGGCTGCTACTTTTGTATTGCAGCACATGCCACTAAATGTGTTTGCAGACATTTTACGGAAAATGTAATCTCTCCGGACTCGTTTATCATAGAACATTCAAACAAAAACAATTTTTCCCCTTAAAGACAGCTTGATAATTTTATTAATCTCCATGAAAAGCCTAAAACGTACTCAAACTGG
>JAGDQP010068698.1:0-10985 GCA_022664845.1 Lepisma saccharinum
ATTTAATTCAAAATCCTTTTTAAGTAAACATAACGGTTGAGAGAAATCAAGAACTAACTTTCTGTTACACGAAAAAACAACTAACGTTATACCTGAGATAACACTTTCTGCAGACGCAATAATTAGGAAATGAATCTGTCAGTGAATTTTTAGTTTGCCGTTGCACTGTTTCTACCCCTTTTTATCAACAAAATCACTCTTAATTTTACCATATCTACTTGATCTGATCTTGTTGTACACTGACATTCATATAAAATAAACGATAGAAATGATTTCAAAGTCGTAAAGATGCACAATGTGGCAAAAGCCAGCTAACAGATGTACCAAGCAAAAACTTTGTAACGGTTATATGGAATCCATATCAAATATAGGCTTAGTACAGCCATATTGCGCGAGTCGTCGAACATTACAAGAGCAACTAATAAATTTCAGTTAGATTTCCAGGTATCGAACTACACGCGCTCCTCACTGAGTTCGTTCAGAGTTGAAACAGACAGGAGGAAGGTAACGTACTAGCGAGTGCTTAATCTTGTAGCCGGCTAGTAGTTGTCACCATACGTGAAGATAAACTTTTGTGAGAGCAAATCAAACAAGCATCCTAAAATTGCATTATAGGAACCTGTATGCTGTATGAGTTTAAACCAGGAACTAATGCTAGTGTAGCGGAAAGGAAAATATACCAAACATTCGGTAGGGATATAGTAAATAAGCGTATCACGGTTTATCACATTTAGGGTCAGTTCTACACTCGACCGCTAAATTTCTAGTCAGCACTAAGCTGAGACCAAGTCTGATTTTGGCCAATGAGAGTACGCAAAATGAGACTAGGCCTCAATTTAGCCCTGGCTAGGACCTTAGCCGTCGATTGTAGAACTGACCCTTAAGGACGACGATGACTTCCTCCAGGATGCAAAACAAACTTGACGTCATAAAACCTTGGACAACTAGAACTATTGAGGTCCATATGGGCCATATGATACATTGGGAGAAGCATTTAATTGCAGCTCGAATACTATTCGACACAATCTTAATCAAGTTGGGAAATGTATAAAGTGCGAATAATGTGGTTCAGAAATTGGCAATAGTAATCTCCTGTGTTTTTACTGCCACGTGAAGGAAAGGATCCGTTTCTGGACAGAATCCTGACCAACGATAAGAAGTGGATCTTTTGCAATACTTCACTGCATGTCATCATTTGTTGGCAGCACGGTGAACGCACTCCCAAACAACGAAAAACAGTAGTGGACCAACAGAAGATTATCCTGTGTTTGGTAGATTGCTCGGAGTATTGTGTATCACGAACTGGCTGAACAATAAAAGCAGCTATGTACTTGCAGCAATTGGTGTGAACTGGTGTGAATTATCCCTAACGAAAACCGTTATTGAGTTGTTTCTGCTTGATGTCTTACTTCGTTGGAACGAATAATCAATGGTGATATAATCACCGACATAACATTTCTATCAAAGCAATCATAAGATACATACATTTTTTGGTACATGAATCTGAATAAAGGACAACTCTGGCATTCCTTTTTATTCCTAACTTTCGACAATGTAGTAATGCTGGATTGAAGTTCCTAGTCTCCCACCAGGCGTCTCTCAAAGTGAAGGAAAGCGGAATGCCGACCAGATACGGCTGGTACCGGAAATATTCTACTCGGACCTAGCTAGACCAGTACTGTTAGCTTGTGGTATTACAATGATCTAAAAAGCCCACGAGAGATAACCCCGAAGAAAAGTGCCATGATGAAGAGAAGAAGCTTTATCATTTACCCTGAGGATGAAGATCAATGACACCGTTAAGGCTCAGACCTGACATATGATTCCGATGCGTTTGTTTCGAGATCGTAGAGATGAAAACTTACACCACTAAATCATTTCAAAATACGGAAATAATGTTGGTTCTGTCGTCTGTCCCAGAGTAAAATATTTCCAATGTAAAGTAGTATCCCATTTGGTTCTCGGACGCGGCTGCTTCAGAGGGCTCCAAGAATAGGATTAAGAAAGGCATTAGATTGCGAACGTGGAAAGTACGAATCTTACACCAAACGGGAGCCCTTCAAGTGGTGATACCTGAGACTGAAAAGTGTGGAACTACATTACCAGTGATACAGGAACTGCTATCGGCTAGTCTGGATAGCATTTAAAGCAAATACACCTTCTACAACGGGGGAACGTAGTGACACAATGTAGGAACAGAATTCCTCATTACAAGCAGTACTCTTCCAGCGCTTTACAATATAGAGTTCATAAACGAAAAAGTATCATACGTATTCAATGGAGCAATACGGCTATAATGAATGTTCATTCTCCGAACGCAATAAACTTTTAGACTATTCTAGGCAAACAAGTATGTAAGAAGTAAGAAACAACAATCGATTAACACTAATAACATTCGCGAACTCGAGTAAACAGCACATACATTGACCAGAAAGACAGATACAAATGAATCTGAATAACTTCAGATGACGAAACATGCAACCAAGTACGTCACGGTTTAATCGATAGATGAAGACATACCGACATAAGGGACATTAGGACTTTCAAAGGAGCGGCAAATGACACCAACCATCATTTAGTGACCTCAAAAGTAAAGGAAAAGACGTGCATTGCGAAATCAAAGGATCAAATAGCTTTCTTTAGAAAGAGAACAATTAGATAACACCAGCGTAAAAGCAGATTACTCGAAATCTCAAACCGATTCAAACTCACATTTGATCCGAGTAATAATAAAGTTTATATTATTAATGATGTTGGTGTGGGAGGGCAAGGAAAGGACATATGGGTGAGAGGAAACGGCAGAAAAACAACCTTAGTGAAATGAAGATTGCCTTTTAGCCTCATAGGGAACGGAAACAAGCAAGCTAGCGATGACTAAACAATGGCACCGAAGCAAATAAAATAAAATAGAGTAACGTCAAACGCAAAGTCATACGCGGTTTTAGGGAGAAAAAGTGAAACTATCTGATCTAGAAATTTTAGGAAATATAGAAGAACAGTAAGAAAAATAGCATATGAGATATGTACAAATTGTAAATTCATTAACAAAAGATTAAAAGTTAGTCGAGGTTAATGATGATTAAACATGAACGTCGAAATTATCAAACAGATCCAACTAAAATTTTCGCATTGTGCAAAACCAATTTCGATATGCTTCTTAATGTATATACAGGTGAACAACGCGAGAAATTCGAAACCACTATCGCAGAAGAAAGGATATTCTAACCCAGCGCGTTCGAGGTCGTAATTTCAATAAAGAAATTGAAACATTCGAATCACCGGGAATTTACAATACCCCAGCCAAATTAATTAAAGCAGGAGGAACAGTGTTGGCCTAATTAAATTAATAAATTTCATTTGGAGAAAGAAGGAGCTTCCAAAGTGATCAAAAAGGAGCGATAAATCTGACTGTAAGTACCGCGGAATCTCTTTACTCCCAACATGTTCCATAGCGTTGAGTAATACCCTGTTAAGAAGCCTAAGCGCATTGGTAGCGGTCTGGAGATCACCAATTTATATTTAGGAGAATATATCTAATCTGGACCAGAATTTCGTCTTGAGATAAATATTGCTGAAGAAATTGCAATAAAATGGGACACTTCAACATTGATTTTAATAAAGTATACGATTCAATCAAAATGGAGAAGGTATATAATATCCTAACACGATTTGGAATTTCAAGAAAACGCGTTCAGTCCTTGAGTATGTGTCTCAGTTACCGTATAAGCAGAATACCTTATGTCAAATAGTTTCGAGATTCGCCGCGGATGAAACAAGGAGTGTCTTATCACCACTACTATTTAACTTCGCAGTAGAATATGCGTCTCTAAAACATAAAGCAGCACAAAAAGGAGTAACAATGAATATCTTAACCAACTGTTCGTACACGCGGTCGATGAAGAATTAGCATGGGGCTTCATAGATGCAATACAAATTTACTCCGACAGAAGAAGCCTGAAATGAGATAAGTCTACACGTGAAAGTAGAGGAAACAAAATACTTAACAAGCCAAACCACGGAGGATGAAGGAAATAGAAATGTAACAATTAGGAATTAGATCGTAGAAATGAATTTGTTAACTTTTCCTATGTAATAAGTAAAATCAAGGGCACGGAAGTAATCAAAGTGTACTTAAGATCGCGTACCTCTTGTCTCTATTCAGTCTAGAAGCTAATATCATAGAAGTTAAAATTTCCAATATGCAAAAGGGTTAGTCAGCCGGTAATAATTTATGGTTGCGAAGTTGGAGTGTGGACCCCGGCAAATGAACATAAATTGAATGTGTTTGAAAATAAGGTTTTGTGAAAGACTTACGAGACGAGATGACTGGAGAATAGAGTAGACTGCGTTATAGATAACTGCAAAAGCTCTACGATTCATCCGATGATAACGAATAATGAAATAACGACAGCCAAAATGAGTAGACCATGTAACTCTGTTGGTGTGGAGACGGGGATTATGTTCCATCATGGTTGGGAAGAATGATAGAAACCTATCGAAAGAAGACGTCATTGGGATGACAATATTAGAAAATATCTTCGAGAGTTCGTGATGAAAATCGGGTTGATCTTTCCAGGGCGAACATTTGCCACTGGGGTGATAAACTTGACAGTTCCTTAAATCATAGAGTTAGTTAATTAATTAGAATGAAGGATCGTTTATCAGTTTCACTTTGTTTAAGATGATTTATATTAAAATTGGAGTATTAGTTAACACAAGAATTTATGAATATTTTAATCAATATTATTGGATTCTTCATGCAAATCTTTACTTCAGTCATATATGGTGTCGTAGATAAAAAATTAAAACATTGAATATTGACTTAAACTCTGCTGCCACCCTTTCTTGCACGTATGACATCACTGATGAGAAAGGTGTTATCGTTTGTTGGTTCGTAGCGGAGAATTATCTATATTAGAGTCTAGTACTTCAGCCCATATTATAAATTAATAATTACTTCAAGATAGTGTGTTGTTGGTATTAATATTTTCAATGTAGAAAAAACTAAAGTTTCTATAATTTTCCATTGCTTTAATATATTCCTTTGTTTGCATCCCTTATTGGAGATACTACATTAATTAAGTTAGAATCAATATTCAAAATTATGAAATTGTGTGGAAGCGACGTGGTGGTAATCATGTGTATTTAATGAAGTTGGAATTACTAGGTTATTTACATAAGAATACTGAATATTGAAACACACGGTTCAGCAGCACGGTAGAATTCGCACTCAAACGTAGTGTTATTAACTTGATTTGAGGGTTAGTAAAGACATTTGTCAAACTTTGTTTATTTCTGTATATCAGTGAAATCTTTTCGTTGTAGATTCATAAATGAGTATATAAAATCGTGATTGTGAGAGAATGAAAATTGGGTAGTTTAGAAACAGACTATTCCTATTACTTATTTATTAATATGTATTTATATCGTCTGAATATGATATATTAGAATATTTTGAAAGTGAATCAAAATGTGACTGTAAGGGTTCTGGGATGTACTGTGAATGATGTTATATCAAGACCATGAGTATGATAATTATAGGGAGTGGAAGTGCCCCTTGGAAGAGAAAACGAAAATTCGGAAAATATTTTCCTTCAATATTACTATGATTGTTAAACTTCTAATATGTTTAAACGCTTCGAAGATAAAAGTTATACAAAGACACCATAAATCAATAAATAAATAAGTAAAATATACTCCATAGCTCACAATGTATTATACTCCTTATATATATATATTACCCTTGTACCTGACTTTCATTTATTAGTTCGAAAAGATTATTGCCTACTTTTAACGGGGAATTTTACTATACACGTTACACAAAGAATTGAAGCAATATCAGTAATTACATTTAATTCCTTCTTTCGAAACGTTTTTCAGCTAGTGAACACAGAAGTTATCAATTTTCTCTCTCTTTTATGGAATATTCACGGAAATACTCGTTGAGAATTTTTTCACACATATACCTCCGGTATTTTTTAAAATAATCCACTACTAATGACAAAAGGAAACTGATGTATAACACAGAATTGACTTGCCCTTCTTTGAGACTTCATGATGAGGAAAATAGATATTTATGTTAAAAATTACTTACGCCATTCTTAATAATGTTTTGGAAATAGTACTTAAATAGCATACTTTAGTTACATTTTCTTAGAATTTCTGAGTAATACTTAGCTCCACCCGAACTAATTGAATTGAATTGAAAATGGCTTTATTAGAGCGAGCGAGGTTCAGCCGGAGGCTACTGTTCTAATTCACTTCAGACGAATGGATCACAAGTATGGTCGAATAAATTTGCATTCATAAATATAATGTTTTTGAATGTTTCGAATAATATTAAATGCCCGACGAGTAAATGCATTAATAAGAGCTTTGGCAACCGGTATTTGGATGTTGGTTGCAACTAAGGATTTAACGAAAACTTTTGGAAAGCTAATAAACATAATAGTCAACTTACTGCATGTGTAAAGACAGAATTATTTAATTATTTTTTTTATTTAGTTAAAAGACATAATTAACATGGAACGAAAGAAGCATTTAAGTTAAGATATATTTATTTCTACAACACTGTTACACGAGTTAAAAGGAACTAAAATATATTAAAAGATGGACATTAAGGAGAACAAATATTTACATGCAGACTTTGCCGTTATATCTACATAAGTTTTCGAATATTTTATTACATAAACGATTTATTTTCTGTAATATTGGAATATATAAACACATCATACGTATATAAATATTAAAATAATATAATTCCCATCTTCATTATTGGAACTGAAAGAGAGAATAAGATATTTTGATCAATATTAAAACTGAAAGTTTGACTTTGATAAGGACAATGAGAAGTAGGATTACTTAAGTAAGGATAAAATAACCACGCGTTAAATTCACACAGTTCAAATGCTAATAAGAACGAATTCGTTAATAAATTCTCACAGAGAGAATTTTGATTTTTGTTATATATTTTTCTTCGATATTTCTTATAGCAACGCTAACGACAGTCAATATAAATGGAGCATAAGACTGTAACTTGAAATTGATCGCAGATACAAAGGCATTACATCACAACAAAAATATTCAAGTAGTGCTGGGTCAACCAGAGGACCTTGGTTTGTTACGCAACGTCGAACCGTTATTGCTTTTTTCAAGGAAAACGTGAAGCAATAACGAGTGAATGTTGTGCTCAAACCACATTATGCATTACGTGATTGAAACCCGAAAGCAAATTAAATTATTATTTTCAAGTTAACTTTTCGTGCTGAATAGAAATATTAGAGGGGAAAAATTATTTCACATGGCACATGGGACAAAGCAAAGAAAAATTAACCCAAAATAAAAAACTCTATGCTTCAAGTCAGCACAACGTTACAATGTTGTTTTTTTCTCTCTCTCTTTACAGACCAAATGGATGTTTGCCTTTTATACAACACGTACAATACTGACAGCATTTGACTTCACTACATCGGCACAAACACGGTAATTTAACACAAGTTATACATTTACAATGATCCGCAAGATGGGAAGGTCGTGGGGGCTGCCTCATGAACAGCGGATGCAACACACTGTTTCCGTTTGGGAGTCATAAGGTGTTGTTTCTAGCATTTCAGGAAAAGGCTTCATCCAGTTGATTCACTGGTGAGTCTGCAAAATACTGCGTAACACGTGTAGCGTGAAGCGGTGGGAAGTGGTAGGAAACAACGAAAGCTCACAAGCAACTGACGGCTTATGTACAAATTCCTCGTGCTGGCATTCATCAGCGCCGATGCTTTTTCTTTAAGAACTTCCAGACAGCTTATTTCGTCCTGATTGGGGGTAGTTGCCTTACATAAAATCGACATAGCTTGTTGCACATCAATGAGCGTTGCAGCTTTGAAAGCAGCCTGTTCTGTGGCGACCTTGCTGGTAATATCACAGACAGTGAAGTAGTGAAGTGAAGCTGGAAATATACTGCTATTGTTCGTTCCGAGGTATTCGGCTGATGTGTGAAGTGCTAACAAGCGTGTGTTTCTTCCAGTACCAGTTTTTATCTACAGTGATGAACAACCTCCTTGTTTAAATTTACGCCAAGCGTGAATGCTTATGACGAATACATCCGTATCTGGCATATGATGTATAACTGTGGCACGATACATTTCCATTCTTTTCTTTGTGGGCATGTCAATGGCAATGAGATTTTGGTGCCTTACAAATATTTTTAACACTAAGAGTCCAGTATATTTACTTAGATCCTTCTAAAATCGAGCTTACACTAATCTCATGGAGTCAGTACATCAAATAACACTGAAGACGCTCAGGATTCGTTGAAAAAGTTTTTTCTGTAGAGTCAAGTAACAAATACTAACACGCATTAACAAAACATGCTTTTGTATGAACTCAAACTGTGTCTAATTGATCTACACAAAGAATAATTTTGTTCAATTTATATATATTTACTTAATTCTTTTTAAAAAACTGCTTGGTATATCTCTGTAACCTGCAAACAACTTCAATATTTATGCACTAAATTTCACCTGCCATCTAGTTAACAAATCGTTCAATCTTCTGTAAAGCCATATAATACAGATGACACACTATCTGAATTCAGCATTAAAACCAAGCAACGTTTTATTTGTTCCAACAAAATGTTCTCTGCAGATACGCCAGGTGGGATGACATTTTGATAATCGTTATGTTTTCCTTGAGAAATCCCTAACGTCTCAACATTGGGCAACAAACCAAGGTTCTTTGATTGACCCAGCACTACCTGAATACCTTTGTTGAGATGTAACGTCTTTGTATCTGCAGTCAATTTCAAGTTACAGAAGGAAACGCAAAACGAGGTCCACAGTGGCGGCCATATTGGATTTTGGACGCCATCTTGGTTGTGCCCCACCTGTGAACTTGAGGACATTCATTCTGACGACCTAAAGATCACAAATCAAGAGAGATTACCCCCGGTAAATTATTTCCCACCCTTCCCCTTCAGGTTCTGCACTAAAAGTAGATTTTAGCATTATTTAGACATTTTTATGAACTTCAGTGAACAAGGGAAGATATACAGTTTGTCCTCTTTGTCTGTCCGCCATGCTAGAGCTTAGTAACTACAAGTCACACGGAGATGAACTACATACACTTCGTTTCAAAATGGTCGGAGACGGTGTGGAAAAAGATGGAATGGATTTTAAAACTAGCGGGTCCTTTTCAAAGGTGATTAAGAATAGAAATAGACCCGTTGTGTTGTTTAATTTTTTGGTCGGATACTTTTCAGACAGGGATTGTACGTGTTTGCGTCTTTTAACTTCTGTTCAGTAGGAAATTATGAGTCAAATGACATTACTTTCGGTGCATCTCTTAGAAATTATTTCACAATTTTTGGACTTTGTTGTTATTTCCACTGTCATAATTTGGGAGAGATTTTTAATATTTAATATTCCAAAAACTGTTTATCGTTTTGTTCTGAAAACAGTGGAATTATGGGATCAAAGATTATATATATTTTATCTCAAATTTTCTGAAAATGAGTACACGTACAGTAGAAGGTTCCCTGTTGCATTCGGATTATAATTATGAACAAGTCACACTTTTTTAAAATACAAGGAAGTGTACAGGGAAAGAAGGGAAATTTGCACTGGTAACAAGTACTACACAATGACAGCTAACCGCTAAGAAAGTTTCAATCGAAAAGCGCAAATAATCAACTCACGCGGATTTAGGGTATAAAATTCATGAGATTAAATGGCAAAGTTAAACTTTAAAACGCGTTTTACGAGAACTTACCTTTCAGGACATCCCCCCATCTTTCCCGCTACTCTTCCATTCTCCATTGCTAATAAAAACAACTGTCACGGGAGCAACGAGTTGTTTTCTTAAAACAGCCTATATGCATCAGGCATAGTCAAGCGTATATATTTCAATAACGGGTTATCACACGCATATCGTTAACTTTACCTATATGCTTCTATGTATGTTATTTGAACATATTTTAAAATTATATTTAGGCACATCCAAAGGCGACCTAGGTAGAGAGTTAGTTTAGTTTTGACTGTATTTAATTGATTCCCTGTTTTGAAAATCAGATGCATTCAAGATTCTCTATGATGACACAAATAATCTTAGATTTGCAGACAACAATTGTTGGCTAAATTCGTTTAACTTTCTTCTAATACCATGTGGTTTGTCGAACAAAGTCCCTTACACTCGTGGAGTTTCCATAGATAAGAATTTTCCATATATTGTCTGTTTCAGGTATTAATTCCATAACATGTGCTTACACTAAAGATTCTGAAAATTATTTTGTGACTTTAACATTATTTTGCAAAACAAATGTGTGTTTTATATGCCAATAGTAAAATTTCAAACGTTTACGTTAAACAAATCTTTTCAAACGTATCCTGTTAACACCGCATATGTCCTTATTTTGATGCAACAGAAACGTTACGTCAATATCGTTATATTCAGGCATTTTAGTCCACTTCTGTTTCAAAGGTTCTTCAGCCAGCCTTTGTTTCATGTTTCCAACCATTTAATACAAATATACCAGGTGTATGCATAAGTGGTTTCCGGTTTACCTAACAGATGGCGCCAGCAAAAAGTACGCAGCGTATTCATTTGACACATACGTCATTTTGTTCGTCTGACATTAAACAACAAACACACAAAAGTTGAGTCCGCCAAACACTAGCGTCTTTGTTTTATCGTTCAGTGATCATGTCGAAGTTTGTGCCTGAAAAAGAACATTTGCGGCATGCATTGCTTTTCTTATTTAATCAAAAGAAAAAGGCTGTTGAAAGTCATCGTGTGTTGGTAGAAACATATGGTGAACACGCTCCATTGATTAGAACATGTGAAACATGGTTTCGACAATTTCAAAGTGGTGATTTCAATGTGAAAGACAGTGCGCGCTCTGGTAGACCACAAAGGTGCGAAAACGAGCAATTGCAGGTGTTATTGGACCATGACCCAACTCAAACTCAACAGCAATTGGCAAAAGCATTAAATGT
>JAGDQP010068700.1:0-10985 GCA_022664845.1 Lepisma saccharinum
CTGTATTCTTAATAAGGTATTTACAAGATTCTGTGGTTTCTCATGTTTCATCCAATGTTGCAATTGAAAACAGTTTCTTAATGCACAAGCATTCACCTCAACAGGGTCATGATAAGTACACTTAGAGATACCAGTGTTCAAATTTAATGTTTTCAGAGCAGGACATTCCTTTTCACTTATATGATTTACAGTTTCCAAGTGAAATAGTTTTTTAATCCACTGTACCTTTTCAAGACCTTGACAAAAAAATGTAGCTTTACTTGAACATAGTTGAAAAATTATTCTACGAAGATGTGAAACGCTGTATCCATTTGTTATGTCCCAGTGTAAACCGTGAAAGTTCTGGGTTAACCATTGTACTTGTTTTTGATATCCTACTCCCACTCCCGTAATGTCACATGGAAGTTTTACTAAACAGTGGAATAAAAGACTAGCATCACACGCTATGATACAAAATTCTCTCATAATAAACTCATGCGCAAAGATTTTAAATCCCTGCACATCAATAATGTACTGATCTGAAGGCACACTTACAGAGTTTTCTACTGAAAATTGTTCATGTATTACATCTGGTATGAGCTGAGCAATGAATTCACTATTATGAACTAATTCTCTACAAGATTTGAAAAAAGTGTTCATGGAAATACTTACATGACCCTGTCGTTTATAAATTTCATAATACTCCAGAAATAGTTCATGATCGTTTACTTCTTTCAGCAAATATTTTGATAACACTTTTCCTGTATTCCACATATATATACAGTTATTATGAGAAACCTTTAATTTACAGTCATTACATCGAATAGGACTTTCCTTTAAATATGTCCTAAAGGTTTCCACAACACACCGTTCCCTTATATATACCCCCACACAAAATGTACACTGATAATCAGACATTTTCACTTCACTTCTTTCTTATTTCCTTACAATGTTCTCACTCCTTCTTTCCATTTTTATCTTTTTTATGTAATATGTCAATCACTGAAGACATATGTATCTTAACCATACGCCATAATCCAAATTTCATATTCTTCATGATTACTTCATCATTAACATTATTAATCACTTCACGATGATTTTCTTTATATATTTCATACAATTCATTCGTTGTTGATGGCTTCAATAGCAAATACCACACCCGTTTTCGAAAATGTTCTATTTTTTCACCGTTAACCAATTCTTCAGGCTTGATATAACCTAAACACGCATGACTAAATTGATTGTTTTCTTCATTAAAACAACCTTCGCAAATTAAATATGATTTAGGATTCCACTTGATTAATGCACCTCGTATACATTCTTCATCCACCCACTTATTTTTACATTTGCACTTGGAAATTTTCAATATTCTTTTATTTACACCTTCTCCTGCTGCTGCTGTTGTTAATGATGATGATGATGATGATGATGGAACTTTTTTCACCAATACTCGCTCTGATTTCACCAAGGCTGATGATCCTGATGATGCTTCTACAGCTGTAGCTGTATTAACTTTCTTTATAGCTGGTCTTACTGCTTTTAACAATACTCGTCCTGATCTCACTATCGATGGTAATTCTCCTCCTGATATTAATGAAGAGTTCTCTTCAACTTCTACTGATGAGTCCTTCCCATAAAACAATCTTTTCTTCACAGGATAATTTCCCTTCTCCAAAATACGCTTCTTCCCTCTCAACTGCTTCTCCGGCTTACTTGGAACTATGCATGAATATACCTCTTCAATATCATCCTCCTCCTCCTCGTTCACCATTGATGATAATAATAATGAAGGTGAACGCCGATCTTCTCCATTTCTTCTAGATTTTAATAAACTGAATATTGTACGATCACCTTCTTCTTCTTGAACGTCTTTATCTAGTAATGCTAAAGTTTCCACTATCTCCCCATCCTCCGGCGATAACTCAACTTCGTCTTCTTCAACTTCACGTTTATACTGATAGTTGTCCATGACTAGAGCTCCACGCTAGGTATGTTATATCCAACAACACTGCCCTCTATATATTCTAATCTTTATCACATGTCACTGATAAGAGATAAGGTGACCTGGACTTTGATCTGCCATGTTGCCATATTTTCACTGACCTGGACTTTAACCTGCGGTGTTGCCACGTAAAAACAACAAATTTGGTGTACTCATCTACTCTAGTCACCCAGATTTGTCCGTGGGTTTCATAATAATATCTTTAGTTAACTTTAGTTTGTTCATTGCACGTATCTGTTGTGGGGTCAGATTTGGTTTCATCGTACTTTTAAGGAGTTCTATCATCATCTTCTGTAGATGACCAGAGTAGTCGCAAACAATGTATGGTTGCATATCACTTCCCCTTTGATTTTGGTAGGGCCATTTTGTATTTCGGTAAATTTATTTTTATCTTATGTAGTGCCTGCTCTCTGGTAGTGCCTGAAACATTTCACAGCATTTATGAGGGCCAAAGTTTTCGGTTTAAGTGTGGGACAGAAAGAAAGTGCCTTCGCGAAGACTTCAATCTTGTTTGTAGTAAAATTCTTCTTTGACACGATATATAAGGGTTGTTTGATAAATAGGTGAACTTTCGGACTGGCTCCGAAGTCATGAAAAATTGCTTGTTGCATTTCGAGGTCCTACGCAAATTTCTTCACATTGTGCGTGTAACAGTGCTGAGCAGCATCCTGTTCATAAAACTTGAATTTACTACGTATAACTTGTATCCAATAAGTAGCATAAGAGATGGCGCTCCAGTTATCAACTATCAGTAGTCCTTTTTGTTATTTTACAGATATATTTTAAAAGAACTTTTGATGTCATTTAACTGACAATATAACTAGGATCATATTACAATTATCTGGATATTAATTAATGTTTCTTTTTATAGTTATTCAATTATGTAAATCAGCAGCCATTATAATTCAATTTATTCTTCGCTATAACCCGAACGAGCATGTGCCCTGTCGTTAGATCGGTGCAAATAGTGGTTTATTGCTTTTGTGACAATAAAGCAAGTATTTCAACGAAATACGTGATTTTAATTATTGGACGAGTTCTCTTCATCCTCCAGAGCTAAGCGGAACTTGGAGTGCGATATACGACTTAATGTGGCAATATTTCCTTTTCACCTTCCTTCCTAGAAATGAACTGTGGACGACCATCTCACTTTGAGGTACGGAATCTACAACACTCCTTCTCCCTTCACAACCTATGGGCCACATGCTACCGTTTCCCTTCGGAGGACCGGAACCAGTAGCTCACCATCTCCAGTTCACAACCTGTGTACCGCGAGCGACCGTTTCTCTTCGGAGGACCGGAAGCAGTAGCTCATATACCTTCACCTGCACCTAGAGAGATAACTTTTCTGGCCGACCGTTTCTCCTTGTGAGTAACGGAACTTTGAGAGCGTGGTCTCTTCTCCTTCCTTTCCTCTCACTACACTTTGTCTCCCAGAACCGTGCTTGCCCGCTGTGTTTCTGAGGCCAACATCCAAACGGACTGTTGCATAAGATTATGAGACTTAGTGGTGACATCTGTTGAGCAAAAATTGTTGTGTTAATTCTGTGGACTATTTTATCAGAAAGTGAGTGATCAAGCTATACGAAGATGGATAGTCGCAGTGGAAAGCAGAAAATCGGAAACATGTTCATGGACCCATCAGCGTGAGGAGTGGTTGTAGAGGACGTCAAAATAAAGGTGGAGAAGGAAGAAAAAATCCCAGAAGCACAAGAGATTGAAGAAACCACTGCGCCGATTTTCCCCGTGGAACGAGTATATATTAAGGAAGAAGCTAAAGAAGAGGAGGAGACAGGGCAGTCTCAGGTGAAACACAAACAGGCGTGGGAGGCTGTCAAAGAAGAAAAAGTAGCCGAGAAACCTACGGAGCTCTTCACCATGGAACTGATATTAATAAATATCTTGAAGCAAACGGGAAACTCCCGAGATGAACTTATATCCGATATGAAAGGAGTAACGAAGGAAATGAAGATTTACATGGAGGAAACTCTAAATGAAATGACAGAAACTCGAAATTAAATGAAGATCCACATGGAGGAAACTTGAAAACAAATGACAGAGGCTCGGAATGAAATGAAGCAGTTGGATAAAGTTCAGCGCCAGTTGGAAGAACATAGAAACGAGACGATGTCACGATTAGAGGAAGCTCGTAATGAAATGCAAAAGTTGGATGCAAAAATTTAATCCAGTCATTTGGAAATAAAGTCGCAGTTAAATGAGATCAGAAAGAGGTGTCAGGAGGTCGCAGCGACTTTGAAATGAGACATTGTGAGATTTTCCGATCAACTTAAAGAATGGAGGGAAGTTGTTGATGGTGATATAAAAGGGGTACGAGAGGACGTCAAACAGATGCAAGTGGAACAACAGAGAAATGCTATTGAACAGGAATATTGATCCTATTCGGCCGAACGGATTCGTTCCGGAAATGCAGTACGCTATGAATCCTCGACCTGATGATGCTACACATCAAGACAGGTCAGTTTCGATTGGAAAAGAAAGGAGAGTTTTCCTCTGCAAATCCATAGGCCAGCCACGTTTGAGGGAACGGAAGAAGTCACAACAGTAGTGGTCTTCAGATGAAGAAAGTGGATTCTCGGATCGTAGTAGTGGACCCAGTCAAGAAGGAACAAAGGCGCTCGGACACAAAGGCTTGTGTAAATGTGAACATAAGGGAAGACCGCGCCGTCTAGGACGTGAAGTGGAAGAAGAGAGATGGAGTCCTCGCTCTGAGACGCGTTATGTTACCATCTGGACATGAAGAAGTTACGACACGTGCTTTCCTAACCCAATTCGAGCGAGAAGCAGACTTGGTGGGGGTTACTCTAGATAGGTTTTTGGAGATTCTCCCATTTGTCTTGAATAACCCAGTACTCTCTTGGTTCTAATCGAATGCTCACCGGTTTGATACATATCTTTGGGACGATTGTTTCTGAACCACTATCATTCGGACGAGTTTACTTATGCAAGATTGACCCTGCTCAGGACTATTTCCCTTCAACCCTAAAACTGACGGAGGAGTGCAGCTGTTTGTGACGTCCAGGTAATACCATTACGAGATTTGGATCCAGTGAGTAGCAAAATCCAGATTTTCAACTCGTTAATTCCACTTTTACCAGTAGTGTTCCAGAGATAGTTGGTGACAGTCAGAAACTTGTCTTTCCCGGAAATGTTAGAGTCCACACGCAGTTTGGAACTTATACTTGTGTGTTTTAAAAATGGCCGCAATTTTTCAATTTACTGCTTATAATTATCCAAATATATATTAGAGTGGGTCAAATATCTTTTGACACCCTTTTATTTTGAAACCTGACATGCAAATGTGAAATTTATTAATGGGAGATAGTAATAAAGAGGATGCGCAACATTTAGGGTACATGGCTGCTATCTTGAAATGCGCCATTTTGAAATCCGCCATCTTTAATGTAAATTTAAAATATGAAATGAGAAGGAAGACATGTTACATATCAAATAACACCGGTGTAGCTCAGGAATCCAAGGGTGTATTTTTTTTCATATATTTTATGGTTTGCAAGTTATTAGCATATAAAGCTTTACAAAAGTTTCATCTGTATCAACGGAATCTCTTATTTTTGCTGGTGAACTAAGAGCTCTGGCAAAGGAACAACAGATAGAAATCATCCTAATATCAGAGACATTAGAGAGAATAACAGACAACATCCAGACGGACATCCAGTATCGTACAGCACGGTCTAGTATGTGATAGCCAAATTGAAAGAAACTGCAACGTGGAAGATGTAGGGCACGTAGTGGGCAACCAAAGACTGGCGTCAATGAGGAGATAGCAACTACTGTTCTAGCATCGTTTTAAAAGAGCCCCATACGCAGTTGTCGTCTTTCACTGAAACCTAACGTATAACTGTAAACCTATAATTGTTTCAGTCTGTATTATTAGAAATGAAACACATTACTCAGCAAGGAGGTACAAAACGAAATTAATTATAACATTTCATTTGTTTGTGTTTCATTTAATTTTGCATTAAAATTGTACTTCATCGATGTTTTTTTACTTTGACACAGCCAACTGCTTTGCTCCTATCTGACCCGTTAGAAAGAAAACGGGAAGAAGTATTAGAGATTTAAACTTTAAAATAAAGGTAAAACCAATATCGAGTAACAAACTACACTAACCGTCAGTCTCAATGCCTTCAAAGTCATCATCACTACTGTCAACACAAGTAGGAAGTTCGAATTGTTCACTTCCATTTTCACAGTCAGTACACTTGCAAAGCATTGTACATTGCATCCGTGAACGTTTGCACTTGCAACGAGTGGTGCTGCAGTTTTTGCAAGAACAGCTGAATAATTCCCTACATACAAGAGCTGCTTCAGGAAGAGTTGTCCATGTTGACTCCCAGCTTGCCTTTTCATTTCTGTGCCAACCCCAAAGGCCTGGATCAAGTAAGATAGGTTGTTTAACCAAACACTGTCCCCAACAATAGCCAGCTTGACAAGCACTCCTCAGGACATGTTGAAATAAAACTGCTTTTGTTGGTGGTATTCTTTCCATGGAACGTCCTTTCTTTGTAAAGAGTTATTTCCTACACTCGTTAACTGAGTTGTGACATGATGACTTATCAGACATCAAAACAACTGATTTTTCAACTTCGTCCATAAACATCTCAATATCTGCAGGCTGCTCGGACAAAATCTGGAATGTCTGCGTGATATCCGGAAGATTTTTGTATGTTTCCCAAGCGGCGTTTTGCCATAACCAGCAAACGAGGAAGTTGTGTCACAACCAGAGAATGCATGAAAAAATGGAAGGGAAGTAGCTTTATTGATTCCAAGCTTGGTAAAGAGTAGATGAATTGGGATGTACTCAGAATTCTTCCCTGTGCCCAATGCAATCCATAAGAAGTCTGCTTTCAGTTTATTAAATGTTGCCAAAGAAAGCACCACAACATCAGTTTCCACTGTCCGAATGATGACAGATTTGTGTCCAACTTGACACGCCTCCTTTGCATGAAGCAAAATTCTTGTATCCGCTTCCTCTTGACTGCATGGATGGAGATTTTCATGGGTACATAATGGTGTATTGCATAATATCGCTTCTCCTTTCGTAGTCACCACTTCTTTGCTGACTCGAGATAGGAGTTTAGCTGCAAGTAGATCAAAAAGTTCTTTTCTGCTCTCATCATTGCACAAAAAGTTCTTCCAATTTCTAGGCACGGACATATTACCCAAAACTTTTCGTAAGACAGTACTTCTAAACATCCTGGTCTCAGCTTTCAAACTGTCAGATTTGTAGTCATCCCAGACAATGTCAATTCTGTTTACACTATCCCATTCATGAAGAACTATGCTGGCAAATCTCTCTGCGTACTCATCAAAAGTCTTGGCATCTCCAGAAGGTATCATGTGGACTAAGGCTGGGCCATCCAGTATGGCACATGATGCCGAAGGTTTGTCACTCGGATAGTCACACACAGTTCTGACACACTGAAGAAGATCGGATTTCTTAGTTTTCGAAGGCGCCTACAGTCTGACAAAGAAGGAGGAAACGGCTGGTTTTCATGTCTAACAAAATCGTCAAGATCAGAACCTCGCTGCTGACACCCCATATATAATTTACATAAGAGGCAGGCATCATTTCTTGCGCTTCTCATCGCCAATTGGGATTTGCTTTTGGCAAGAGTTTTTGTTTTGAAGAATCTTACTTGATTGCATTTAATTGGTTTTTCAATTGATAGTACTTCCTGTTCAAGTCTGTCGTTAACAAATTCCTTAAACTGATGCATTCCAAGGTCTCTTATTTCTCTTAAATCCGCGATTCCAGTTTGAAAGACAATGACTTTATTATGTACATTTCCGAGGTCTTGGCTGCTGTCTTCAAATGGATTGCCTAAATCTTCAATAGTGTTTATCAAAGTTTTTACGTGTGTGAAAAATAAAAACTGGGTTTTTGATGAGCATGTCTTAGAGGTTGTGTTAGATTTTTTAAACCCTTCTTCGAATTGTTGTATCAATCTTGCTACTTCAGGATCAGCTACCATCCATCACCTCAAAGCATCTGGGTTTTCTGTTAATTCCACTGCACCTCCATCCTCCTTAACGTGAGCATTACACTGTTCATGCGCTTGGTGTAATGCCATCGCAGAAAATAATTTCCCGGTAATGTTAGCAGTAAACTTCCCTTCTAAAAACTCCTCATAAATTCTGGGATGCATCTCTGGCAGATTTTTCATGTCACGCAAATGCACTGGAAGCCACCTGGCATAGTTTTGGTGGTTAAATGAAAAGAACCAAGGAGCTAATCTTGTCAGACAGTTCACATAGAGATCAAAGTTGGAACTTCGGGTTGATGTCAAGAATTCCACAAGCGTGTCCTCTAGTTCCATCACTGTAATCCAATATGCAAAATTTGGGATTCTTTCACAATTGACTTTACACCATTCCTCAAACAGAAGAGGCTCACCAGTACCATATTTTTCTTCATGTTCATTAATATATTGAGTATAAGCTTGTTTTCTCAAGACAAACAGGGCACATAATGTCACCTGATGTGCATACCTAGTCCTTGTAATATGATGCACTTTGATATAAGATTGAGCTCTACCAGAAGACGTTAACCCAGCCTCAGTGATACATCCAACCCATACACTTCCATCTAAAAGATCACCGAGTACACTCATGATAACCTTCTCCAGATGTACAGTAGGCCACCGATCATCACAACATACCTGTCTTCACCAAACTTTTCAGGAAATGTCCACTGAATACGTTTTGCAATATCATTCAGAGGAGCATCACAAGTAATAACTGGTGTTTGTCCTTCATTCAGATGATTTACAGCATCCGTTACTACTGACACTGAATGTCTTATCATAGCTGGTCAATGTGCAACGTCTGGAAACATAGGTAGTAATGCACAATGAGTTAGGTGTTTTTCTCTACTGTCTTCTAATACTGATCTAGCACTAAATGCTCTCCACGAGATACACTGTATAGACTGTTGAGCATCCTTTGAGATCTCACACTCTACATGTTGAAGCCACTTTTTTGTCTGTTGTGAACAATCATACTGAATATAGCTGATATGTACTGGCTTATTACATTTGGTCATAACTGTAATTTGCTGGTTTTGAGAGGCTGGTGTAACTATTGTATAGTTTTCAGGAAGATTTGGAACTTTTCTGGAAGTTAATTGATTTCTAAACGTGACTTGCGGCCTGTTGATATTGTCTTTACCTTCTACAAAGTGTCGTTGAAGTGAAATCCCCGTCCCATGGAAAGAACTAGCAGAGATTGTGGATGAAGGGTTGTGGTCTATATTGAAGTTTAGGAGGACAAACAGCTCCTCCTTCTTCAAAATACTCACATGCATTTTGACTGAGGTCAGACGAAATTTGCAACACTCTATCATACGATATTCCTATTCCGAACGTGTGTAACTTGTCCACTAGATCCTTCTTTCTTGTATTAGAGTGTATCACCATGGCTATGTAAATGGGGAATGGTGTTTCTCTACACCGTTCGTGACGCAACTTATCACTGGAAGGGGTATTAGTTCTCATGTTGATGAGTTGAGCAATTGTTAACGCCTCTTGCCGAGCATTGTTCCCAAATTGCTGTTGACTGTTTTGGCCATACAAAAGCATCTTTATCAATGACAGTAAAATAGGGGAGACACTTTTTACTTGGGATGTCTTATCCAATTGATAAACTTCGTCTGATTGCGTGTCAAAAGTTTGTGATCGTATTCTTCTAATTAGTTTGGTAGCATTCATGATATCACATTCCAGATCAAATTCACAAGCATTATGCACTGCTTCTCCCATTCCCTCTTTCAAAGTGATCAGAACATCTCTTTGCCTCAGGACATCAGAACATGCCTTTGTTGCAAGCAGTCAGATCAGGAATTGCTTCAAGGAGTTTGTCTTTGATACGAGTTGAATGTGCTTTTATCTTTTCTTCGGTCAGTTGTTCCATATGATTTTCAAACAGTTCGCTTTTTAATTTAAATATGGGAATTACTGCACTGTTAATAATCACATCCTGAACATATGATGTTAGTTCGGCAAATGTTTCTCTGTCACTGTTAAGGTGCAGTTTCGTTTAGGCGATAGTCGTATGCAATGACTGCATTCAGTGAATGCTTGCGACGGAAGCATGTAGTGGGGTAGTTTCCTTTGTGCATTTGGCGCGTGCGCGACGCCCTAGTATATCTATACAATCATATGATTTACTTTTCGTGCATTACGAGTTTAAGATCTTTCTGTAAATAATATTTCTCACAGTAACAGAATTTTAGTCACGATTAGAAACAACTATAATTATAATATAATCAGCATTTTAAATTAAACTCAAGTTCCATTCAATATAAAAAAAATATCGTTACTTCAAGCTGCCAGAAAACTCTGCTGCCATCTATCGAACATCAAACTTACTAGAGGACAATCACATCTTTGCATGTATTCTCTTTCTTTTGTGTTTTACCAACAATTTTATAGTATTTTTGTGTAATCTTGACGTAGCTTTTAATTCTCATCTCTGCTGAAATTCATATTTGGCACAAAATAGTTCCAAATTCAAAGAAAACCCGAATAAAAACCGCACAACACTCTACACCGCATGCGATTGCTGCAGCTTGACTGCTCTCCGAAGGAGTCGTTGCAACAGTTGCTAGCGACACCATGCGTCCGACGCGCAAACCAAACCGGCTTCATTGATTTCCCTTCAACGTGTCAATCCAGTGGCGCGTGCAGCAGTTGCTTGCGATCTTCGTATGCGAAAATCGCACAAACGAAACTGCACCTTTAAGGTGCAGTTTCGTTTAGGCGATGGCCGTATGCAATGACTGCATTCAGTGATTGCTTACGACGGAAGCATGTAGTGGGGTAGTTTCGTTTGTGCATTTAGCGCGTGCGCGACGCCGTAGTGTAACTATACAATCATATGATTTACTTTTCGTGATTACTGGTTTTAAGATCTTTCTATAAACAACATTTTTACAGTTTCAGAATTTTAGACATGATTACAAACA
>JAGDQP010068702.1:0-10985 GCA_022664845.1 Lepisma saccharinum
TGAACGCTTAATAATAATGATTTTTCAAAAACCCTAATTGGCGCAATATTTTCTACTACTGTAGGTATCATTACGCACATGGGCAAGAGAGACTGCATATGTTAATAATATATCATTAAATGGTACGAACCAAATAGAAACAATTTGTTTTTATTCAAAATAGTATAGTATGTTCTACTGTATTAGTAAACCTAGTTAGCTGACAAATACCCCCTTGATTTATTATTATTTAATAGTTAAGCATTTCTTTTGAGAATCTACATAACGTTTATGAAAATTCACGCAATTAACTTCTTTTATCGTATAGACGCAAGGTACTTTATAAGTTTCAGTGACCACCTTCTATCAACACAGGAATTCAACTGACGAGTCTGCCAGTAACGTATTCACTTGTCCTTCACTCGTAACACGTCAGTCCAATTCCTTCCAGTCATTCCAGGATCTGCGCAATATCTCCTACCGTGCAATTTCTCCCGGCTTTACCTCATATGGTCTACTCCCAGTATTCTTTGTGGAGTATAATACTTGAAGAACACAGGGAAAATAAAGTGCTCTGTCCATTTTTAATAATTTGACAGGAGAGCGTTTTAAAAGCCCATAATCGTCATTAAGTAAACCTGAACTGCAAATGAAGAAGGATCTCTGTGCATGAGTGGTAACGCTCGGTGCCTAGTAATCAAGTGGTCCTTGTTTCGATTCCCGGTGGGAACATAAGTGACTCGGAGCTCACGTTAAACTGTACGTTCCGTTCTTAGGAAGGCATCTTCATACAATAGAAGGCAATGGCAAACCAGCATCGGTTCACCATGTCGATTGTCACTGTCACTTGTAAATGGAACCTAGTCTTGATAGTGATTAGACAATAAATCAGATCAAATCAAAGATTGAGTTGTAATAGACGGACTTTGCATATTTGTTCATTACAAAATTTTACGTTAGAAAGCATCTATAAAAAGTAAACAGGTTACACTCGCATCTCAATTTAGCCAAAAATGGAAAGTCTTGTTCTTTTCCTCTGGTCTTTATTCGTATGCGTTTGTAAGTTTTTCATGGTTAGACAGGCTGATAAATATTATCGTTTTGTGATAAAACAGCAAATTTACCAAGACGTCTCCCACACATTGGCTAGATATTCCTTAATGCGCGAATGTGGTTTCTTGCTCACTCCACCATTTTTTTTTCCAAACTAAAATGCTCTCTAAGTGCCTCTGTCAACATTATCACTAGCCAATACTTCAGTAATCTATATGCTCAGCTCCTTGTCTTACTGGACAATCTCCTTCTTTTAGAAAGATATATCTGATTGACGTATAATTATCAACAGATAAAGAAGATACTTAATGTTGAATATATTTCCTTAGATATTTATTAGACATCTATTAGATATGACATGCAAACCTTTGACGTGATCTAGCTCTAAAGAAGTTATTTAGATATCGTATAAACAACACGTGATACATGAGTTATTATTTGGTTGATCATATAAATATGTTGAAGAAACTTTATAAAATTACATCTTTGACCTTAATTATCGCATTGAGTCTACAGCCTACATCTTAAGCGCTGCTGTGGTCATTGGAGAAGGAATTGCGTAGAGTGAGAGCATCTATTGAAAGTATCACCTCAGCATTTGTCTGGTTGAGCTTAGGAAAACATCTGAAAAAATCTCATCTGAATGACTGAGGGCATGAATGGAACCCACGCCGTATTCTCAGAGTTTATCCGGAATCAGTGACCCTAAGCACTATATTATCGGAGCAAGGTCATGTTGTATTTCCTAGTGATATCTTCACAATTTCCATTTGACAGCATGTGTGGGCAAATCGGAGTCGATATTTTAAATATTTCGTTTTGTATAATAAAACGTTGTCCACAACACACAAGAAGTTAATATCTTCCCTCGAGAGTCTATATAGGTCTTTGGTCCTCCAAGCAACTCTCATAAAAATGTGTGTATGTGTGTGTTAAGTGGTCAGCATAACGCGACCCTTTAGTACTAGTATATCTAATTTCCGAGACCAAAACGTTGTGTACTCCTTTATTCAAGTAACTCTCCGTGGTATCATGTTTTCATCAATGCAAATAGATATGGTAATCCAAATATTGTGATTTATTTACCACTAACTTGGACTCCTAGCGTGCTTTCTTTTAGTAATATAAATTTTCTGCTTATTAAGATTTCAATTAACACAGCACTAATGCTTTTCGTTGCGTGAAAAGAACCAACTTGCAAGAAGTTCATATTTCCCTCGCCAGAGAGCAGTATGTTCGAAAGCAGCAGTCATCTAGCGTTAGTTTTGAGAACTCGCTGTACATTTGCATACAAATACAAACCGAGACCTATAGTTATGCAGAGATTACTAAACAGCTAACACCTTATAGGCAAAATAATAGCAAGACATGTAAGTAAAAGCTACTTACGGAAGCAACTATCGCCATGACAATAAGTGCAACGTATTTCATCTTGAATGTTTAGGAATGAAGGTTTGAGATGTTGTTAAAACTTCGTAGCTACTGTGATGATTTCGGTAATGGTGTACACTTTTATATACAAAAGTACGAATGTAAAAAAAAAAAAAAAATGAAATATTAAATTTGGTAAATTTGCGTAACGTTATAAATTGTCGATATTTATAATACACATTGTTTTCGCCTGAAAAATCGCTTAGCTAATATCAAAGAAACCTTTTGTTTAGTAAATTTGATTGAAAACTATGTTTCTGAAATATTAAGCATTGTGTGACAATAGTAAAAGGTGGTGTGGAAATATTAATTTCCCTTGAAACACTTATCAATGCAAATGATGAATTAATTGATTCTAATTTTGCATTGTCCGTTTATACCACTTCCTCTGATGAATAAAAATCGTTAATGAATGAGTTAAAATGAATGAATGCGACAAACTTGAGCATTAAACACTTGATTGTTATTTGTTTATTTGTTGATTATAAATGTTCTGTTAATCATGGAGTAGTAATAATTTTTAATACTCAAAAGCATATTCTGTTAAAGTCGCCTTTAATTGTTTTTTTATTATTATTTTTGTCTCTAAAAAAACTTTTGAGAAAATGTCTTTTTTATTTGAACCCTTTTCTGAAATTTATTGCTATCCATGGGCAACATAATTTCAAACGTTAGTAATGCCTTTTTGAGCCTCTTCGTTAAATATATGGTCACATTCTCTAGACCACGTACCATGTAAACTCGACGTACCAAGCACGCACTACGTTCCTCATGATGTAAAAATGATCTTTCCAACAACATAATTATTACTTACTCACTCTGCGTCTTACGAAACTCGCAAGCTCATCGCCGTAGTAACAAACGTTCGCCATCGGATCTATCCTGGGCAAGATCAAGCCAATTTTCATCACAAACACTTACTTCTCGAAGCTCATTTGTAATATTGTTATCCCAAAGTCGTCTTGGTCTTTCCAACGGTCTCTTTCCCTTCGACTTTCCAACCAAGATGGAATATAATCTTCGTTTTTCTCCAATCCGAGCTATGGCCTGCCCACCTTAGTCATCGTGATTTCATTATTCTTACATCATCGGGTGAGTCGTACAGTCCGTGAAGTTCTTCGTTATGCAGTCTCCTCCATTCTCCAGTCATCTTGTCCCGTTTCGGCCCTCATATCTTTCTCGAAACCTTATTTGCAAACACTCGTAATTTAAGTTCATCTGCTAGGGTCGTACTCCAACTTTCGCAACCGTAAAGTATTACCGGCAGAATAACCACTCTGTATATTTTCGATTTCAACTTCATTGATATTGATCGCGAGGTTAGGAGTTTTTGGATTGAATAGAAACATGCGTTGCCCGATACTAAACGCCTTTTTATTTCTTCGTTTTTGTTTGTTACGCATACTCCCAAGTAATTAAATTTGTTTACTTTCTCTATGTTCTCATTCTGATTTGTTATGTACCTATTTCCGTTATTCCCTGTGTTTCGGCTTGTTATAATGTATTTTGTTTTATCTAAGTTTACCTGTAGACCTGTCTCATCGCACGCTTCTAATAAGACATCGGTGTTACTTTGTAGTACCTCTATATCTTCACCTATCAAATCTACATTATCCGCGTACACGAACAGTTGATTCAAGTCATTTAACGTTAGTCCCTTTTTGTCCTCTTTTATTTTTAAAATTGCACATTCTAAAGCAAAGTTAAACAGTAGTGGTGACAAGGCCACACAGATTCAACTTCTTTCAATCCGTTGCGAATCTTGAAACTATCTGACATATTATTACATCTTTGTGCTCTGCTTATGGGGTCGCTGAGACAGATTTTCACAAGTTGAACAAGTTTCTTCGGAATTCCAATTTGTACCAGGATACCGAATAGCTTCTGTCTTTTGATAGAATCATAAGCCTTCTTAAGATCAACGAATAGCTGGTGAACAGTTCAACTATATTCCCATTTCTTTTCCAAGATTTGTCCCAAAGAGAAAAATCTGGTCCAATGTGGATCTATTTCTTCTAAATCCACATTGGTGATCTCCAATTATTTCATCTACCTATATACTTAGGCGATTTAACAGTATATTACTCAATATAACATAATTATATTTTTAGAAAAAGAATATATGGACTTACAGGCGGTTATGATATAGGTTTATCACATGTCTGATTGATGACCTTTCTCGGATATACTCTTCTGGATGCATGAATAAGAATGTTAGTACATATAAAAAAATTGTTTAATTTAAAATGACTACATGAATTTAGTCACACCCGTTTTTAGTCAAAACTGACTAAGTATTTTGTTGTAATCCACTACTTGCATGAAGTCTTGCCTATTCAAATTTGAATGATGGACCCAGTCACAGGTATTTTAGGCTCTTTATTCTTTTTAATTTATGCGGTTTGACATTTCAGGCAAACACAAAACTTTTAAAAAGAAAAAGTAAAAAAATAATATAAAAGTTACTGCAAAAGCTCCAACCTTGACCTTTATAGTCAGTTTTTGATGATAATTTTGATGATGATAATGACGATCAATATTATAACATTAAATGTGTGAAGATATTTCCGCATGTTTATATTACGTAATGCATTTTTTTTATTTTCTGTTTATATTTATGGTCTACAGATGGAAGCACTTTTTCAAAAAAGAAAAAAGACACTGAAGGTCTATTGCGTGTATACAATTGGATTATACTTTGGCAATTAAACGTATGATTATTGTTTTATATACTGGCATACGTTTAAAGAAATTGCTTAAAGGATTTTAGAAAGAATGGCACATGAATATGTATTCTAGCATATATTATTGTGAGTCCTTGTTACGAGTAGCAGAGGAGCAGTAGTAGTAGTCTTTAAAAATAACAAATGTGAAAAAATATGGAAGCCTCGAACGTATTCCAAGGAAACAACAACGGGTACCCTTATCCTATTCAGTGTTGTCAGGGATCGGGACATTTCCCGGAAAACGGGAATACCTGGGTCACATGAAGAGTAAAAAGGAAAAAAAAGTTAAAAGTCTGGAAATTTTGTTGATTTCTTTTTGCACTTTCTATGTTTAAATCTTCAGTAAACTTTAGCTGGTGGGAAAATTTTACGAGAATTAGAAAATGTTTCAGTATTTTAAAGGAAAAATATTGCCATGCAAAACTGGCAACATTCAAGATGACGATCATTATTTTTTTCTTATAGGGCTGAATGGAAATGAATATGCAAAACTAGGCCTGCATCAAGCTAGTTCAAAGAGATCAAAATATAATTTTCATAGTAGTGAAGGTTTCTCGCTAATAAAATATATCTACACATAATGAAGAATAAAACAAATGATCAAGCAGGGATGACATTAATAGATAATGGAGAAAGACTAGGCTCATTAAAATATCTCTGTGTTCCAGGTTTATTAGAAATAATAGTCAAATCAATACATTTACATATATCGGCGTATCCCATAAGAACTGAGGTATTTTTGTACCGTGAGGAAAGAACGGCAACTTAGTTGGAACACTACCGCTAGTCACGAAAACAGTCTCCATCGGATTTCATAACACTTTGCCACCTGACAATCAGTTGTTGAATCCCCCGCTGAAGGAAGTCACCTGTTTTGGAAACAAAGAACTGTGACACTGTACGTCTCACGTCATCCTCATTTTGCAGTGTTTTCCCGGAAAGGTGGTTTTGCAGGCTGCGAAAAAAGACAGTAGTCTGTCGGTGCAAGATCTGGTGAAAACGCTGTGTGGGGGAGTTTCTCCCAGCCACATAACTCGATTTTAGCACAGGTTCTTCTTGCCGTATGTATGTGCGCGTTATCACCGTGGATGAGCACACTCTTGTGATTAACCAGAGCAAGATATGTATCCAACAATGCAGTCTGCACGCGTTCAAGCTGCTGACAATAAGCATCTGCATTGATGGTCTGGTTACGTGGCAAGAGCTCAAAATGCCACGGATATCCCACCAAATACTCAATATCACTTTCCAGGGGTGGAAAACCGGTTTTCGCACAGTTACTGTGCCCTTACCTTTAGGTTCCTACTGCCGTTTTTGTTTAATATTATGGTAGAGGACCACTTTTCATCCCCTGTCACCATTCTGTCCAGAAATGGCTCCCGTCTGTAACGAGTGAGCAGGGAAATGAAGATATCAACTCGTTGCTGCTTCTGTTGAGGCGTAAACGATTGGGGTACCCATTTTCTTAGTTTCGACAAGTACCCAATATCCTGCAGATTACGATGAACGGTCAAAAGGGTCACATGAAGTTCGTTGCCAAGTTCCGGTTCTTCAACTGTTTGCATTGGTTTTGCCTCCACCGCTGCATGCAGGGCATCATTGTCCAGCTGCACAGGTTTCCCTTCTCGTGGCTTATCGGTAAGGCTGGTGTCCCCAGAACGGTGATTGTCAGCTAGTCTATAAGCCATTGAAAACCACAGGTAAAGAACGTACTTTGTCCACTTTATTGACTTTACAGGAGAGAGCGTTTTAAAAGTCCATAATTAGCATTGCGTACATCAAATTAAAATTTACTTGTAATAGACGGACTATTCATATTTTATTCAGGCATAGTAGTGTGTTAAAAAGGACTTTTAAATGGTACTATTACCTTAATTTACAATAAGACAATGGACAAAATATGTTTTTCTTTCGTTGGTATGAAATTACAAATTTCACTTTCTTAAAATAATTTGATAAATCTCCAAGGCTAGATGGACTTTATCATATTTCGTTAAAATTTAAAATTTAGATTTCTACTGTCTCCATCTTACGGCCGCTAAAATCTCACTGATGAAGACAACAGCGAGCACAAGTAATGGTCAAGGAATTAATGAAGATAATAGTAATCAGAATTTGTATTCTTGATACAGCCCAGCCATTTATCTTCTGAGAGCTATTAAGATATTACTGATACCTCTATCAAGTTCGTGTTGTGTTCAATTCTATCATATTCCATATCGAGTTCAGATTGTCAAGAAATTGGACTTTGTTACCTCCTTAAAATTCATACTTATCTCGTCCTTTATACACTAAAAGTTCAACTCACTCAAAATGTCGAAGCTGAAAAGTCATGTGATTCTACTACAGCGGAGCCAAGATTAAGTACATCAACTGGTAGACATCTGCTTCGCACTTTGAAAGTTTATGGTTCGGTCTCAGGGGTCGGTTATCGTGACAGGTATATGAAAATTTATTACTAAATTATTCAAAGTTTAAAATGCCGCGATGGTATATATTAATTAGGGCTTAGTGTGACTTCCTGCCAACAACTTCACCCCGCACTGACCTACAGATGTCTAAAGGGTGGTAAATACAATTCAATTCAATTGAGAAGATGAAGGGTGTGAGCAAACTGCTTTTGTGGGATATAGTGGTCTCTGTACCCCCAATCAACCTCGGATTTCAACTTATGTGAAGCTCGCATCATAAGTTATTATTAGATCGATCCTTAAAAGCTTGTTACTCCATTAGGAACAAAATTATAACTCAATTTCGGTTTCTCACTACATATATAAATAAATTTGGAATAAAATAGTTTAGAAGTAACAAAATAATCAACAGGACGTAATTATGAGAATAGAAACTAACAACATTGAAATGAACTGAAGAAAATTTCTAGACAATTAAGTCTATGATTTTAAACCACTGATATAGCAGTTATATTCTAAGTAATGTAATCCTTTAGTAGATTTACCCAGAAATACTTACATTAGATTTGATACCGAGCATGGAGTAATTTATATTATTAAAAAAACAATAAAACTAGCTGGAACCCGCGGTCCCCAGCCATTTTATTAAAATCCGAGAGGCAACACTGAGATCAATAACAATATTAGAGGCTGAGAACTTGGTAAATGTTTTTCTGTGGTATGGACTATCGAGTATTGTGCGTGCCAAATTTGGTGGGGATTCATTTAAAAGTCGTTTAAAAAATTGAGTTTTAAAATAGGTTTGAAACACTGACAAATGAGGTGTATGAACGCGGACACCAACAGTATTTTTCTATTATGTCGATTTATAATCTTTATGCCAAGTTCGTTACGGATGGATGTAATTTGAAATAATTAATTTGTAAGGCAATACGGCCAACGGAGACGTACGAAGTAACTCCCTTACCTGTCCCAGTACGTAGGAAAAAGAAGGCTGAAATAGCCACTCTAAGTAAAATTTATTTTTTGTGATCTTATTTTCTTGAACAAATGGACAAATTTTTCACAGTATATTGATTACAGTTATCACAAAAAATGTTTGCTATATCTAAGCTGTGATTAGTTATATCATTGTTTTTATAACTCTATGCAATGGCCATTTTGCCCTACATAGAGGGGTAAAGTAGCCAAGGATTCTTCTTCTTCTTCAAGTGGTTTCAATGTTGGGTCAAATTCACGATACTCGGCAGCAATTTCAAATTATGTCGCATTTGAAGAAGCAACAGTTGGTCTATAGAATTTTGCACCCCGTTGAAATTAACGTTAAACACCAAATAGTTTGATCAGCTAAATAACAAAATGTTTTTTCTTTTTTTAATAAGTAATAATGCTTACCTTAGTTCATTCGTAGCGAAAAACAAAAAAAGATCAAAGAACTTTTTAACTTTCGACATAGCCACAACACCTGCTACTGGTTCATTAAATGCATTGCACTGAAGTAATTTAGATGGATTCCATTTATTTGCGGCACACGTAAAGAAAGAAAAAACATGGCACTTTGTTCGCAATGGCCGCCTTGCGCCTCCTTCTCCTAAATACCAAGTTCGGTGCGGATTATTTAAAAGGTACAAAAGTAAGTTGCAAGCTAAAGTTTTGAAATTGCTTGGCCACAGTGATAAATGTGCCACCTACGGGACCCGAGTACCTTTAGTTCCTAAATATCAAGTTTTATGCAAATACGTCCAACGATGTGCAAGCAATTTTAATTGAGGTTCTTTGAAAAAGTGGTTAGCAACCGTGACAACCGCGGCGCCCGAAGCACCTTTCTGATATGTCCCAGTACCTAAATGCTACTTTCCGTGCTGATATACCCAATAGTAGGGAAGAAATTTGATTTTTTTTAAAAAATTGCTGAGCAATACTTGTAACTACAGAGCCCCCAGTGCTTCTATCACTTGCGTCAGTACATAATCTACATCTATCCGAACTTTGGTATAATTCAATAGGAACGTGCAGGTTCGTATAAGTAAACACATTTGTATTCATTAAAGTTTTCAATACGTTGCCAACACTTACAACTTATGGCTTGGGTGCCGATGCACCCACAGTGTTTTTCTATCATGTCGATTAATGTGTATGGGAAGTTTGGTGCGGTTACGTCCCAAACTGTATGAAAGTAATTCGAAAATAGCCCATAAGAAATGCAGGTATGTAGAGAAAATTGCGAACCTGTTTTATTCAAAGCTGGTGACGGAGAGAGGAATACGAATGTTTGATAACATATCTAGGCATAAATTAGAACATTTAAAAAGAACGTTCATTCAAATCGGTCTACTATAATTAATGACTGAGGGACTGAACATACGTTTTATTAAGATGAACTATTTTTTTGAATGGTAAATCATTGGCATACTCAAAAGATGAATATTAGTTCGTAACGGAGGAAAGCTAGCTACAAATAATATACTTTATACGGTCAGGTGTATAAAAGCCCCGACGGGGACTTCAGAATATTTAAAAATGGAAATGAATGGGTGTCGTAGATGGTTACATAAGAGGTGTAGCAGATTAGAAAGTTGAATATGAAATGGAGTTAAGAAATAGGTAGTCCAGGGTTATTCGGTTTGAGGATTAGGGCAGGGTACTAGACTTGATCAAGCAACTTTTCAATGTTGAAATAGAAGGGCGTATTACGTTATGCTGATTAATTTCACAACTACTTAATCGAAGGACTTGGTCATCCATGTTGAAGGAAGAATGGAATGCTCCTTGGTATGGAGCAATTCGACTTCCGAGAATTATATTCTTCTACCTTGTATTAAATGCCTCAGGCTTCGAATACTTACGTTCTTCAGTGTACTCATGTAGTCGTTTTACCAGTATGCGTTCAAATGTTTTACGAAAATTGGGAGAGATGTGGACGTGACCTTGTGAAGTAATGACATTAGTAGTTTTATGAGGTTTCCCAAACGAGCGGTTTTTTGTGTGTGTTTTCGGTTGAGAACTAAACCTAATCGAACCTACAAGTCACATAATCATCATTAGTGCGATATCAAGAGCTATAGGTTCTTAAAAGTCCTTACTGAGCCGCCGCACTATGGTGCCAAATACCGAAAACGTGGCGAAAAGTCCCCAAAACAAAGTTGTAAGTAGGGAAGGTTTAAGTCCCTCAATAGTTAGGTTGGTACCTGCCGCCTTCAAAATGAGCGTTTACAACGGTCAGTATAAGCAGCTGACTACTTTAAGCTGCTGTAACCTCTCGTGAATGGCGAGTCGCACATTGCCACATTGAAACGCTATCGATATTTTATATTCGACCGCGCAGAGTATTTTTTACCGTTTACTAGTTTGGCATACATTCAAATGGAAAAAACTGTTGAAAGTA
>JAGDQP010068703.1:0-10985 GCA_022664845.1 Lepisma saccharinum
TCCTTTTATAATAGTTGGCAATTTTATCTGTTAGTCCCCTGAGGGCCACCACCAGTCCTGGAGTTCGCAGAACGTCTGTGACGGGGATCTCGAACAGGAATTCTCTCTCATCTCTGGCAAGACGCCCGGTTTCCCTTTTTCGATTGCATCCCACTGGTCCTGCCATGCGTCGACCACGACTGAATTGATTTCATAGATGTTTTTGCAGGTCTATGTAAAATTTTAATTAATTTATCTTGATCTTTCTTTTTTTTAGCCAATACATAGCACTTAATTTCTTTATTTGGAGATGGAGGGGGAAAAGCCAGTCCGACCTGGAAAGCCTCAGTTAAAGTAGTTCTATAGGTGCATGATAGACGCAACAGTAGTTGTCGTTGCTTTCGATCAATTATTTTTTGCCTAACTGCATCGAGTCGATGACTCCAAACACTTACGGCGTAGTCCACAAATGTTCTTATTATGACATCGTGGTATATACGTACTATTTCCATAGGAATTTTTAAATCCTTTACTGCAATGTTAACTAACTTGTGCGTAATCTTAACTGCTTTGTTTTTGACAATTGTCGTATGTTGCCTGAAATTTAACTTTTCATCCAATGTTAGGTCTAAATATTTGATATGTCTTTCTCTTTCTATTGACTTTTCATTAACTTTAATTATTGGTCCTCTGTTATAATTTAAATTTCCTTTTAATAATACATATTTTGTCTTATCTGATGATCTTGTTAGTTTGTTCCCTCTACACCACTATGTCATTTTCCCTATAATTTCGTTAGCTTTTGTTTGCAGGTCAAGACGACTACTTCCCTTTATTATGACCGCCAGGTCGTTCGCATATCCCACCACACTCTCAGTTTGCTCCATCCCGCTCAACATCTCCAGGCAAGGCTGGAAGGCCAGGTCCCCGAAGGCAGGCCCCAACATCGATCCTTGAGTGCAGCCCCTAGTGGGGATCTTTGCCACGACGCCGTCCGCCGTTTCCACTTCTATCAACCTATCCTTAAAGTAGTTTTCAATAACTTTCCATAATTTCTTAGAATGTTTAACTTTTTTTAGTTCAACTAGTAGTGAGGGCTACCACAAATTGTCGAAGATCCCCATAATATCAAAAGAGTTTGCAATAACTTATTTACAATTTCCTTCTTTCAGTGTTTAAATATTTTGCATAATTCATTGATAGCATCCTCTGTCGACTTGCCCGGTCGGAAACCATATTGTAATTTACAATTTGCCAAATCGTTCCTTTTTTGATTGATTTTTTTAGCTATGATTTTCTCAAATATTTTACTGATAGTGTTTAGCAAAACGTGACTCATTGGAAACGTGACTCATCTGACCACGCTACACGTTGCCAGTTCCGATGCACTAACCTCTGATACACGTTTTGGGGAACGTCATGCATTGATTCCTGCTGCAGAGCACGCACTGTTGCTTGTCTGTTTGCTCGGACAAGTCTGCCCAGACGTCACCGGTCGAGATCATTCAGCACCAATGACCGGCTACTGCTTTGTTCCTGATGGGTCGTAATACCTCCAGTGCGGTACTCACGGTCGATCCTTGACACAGTGGAGCGAGCCATTCGTCTAGCACCAATTATCATCCCGCGCTCAAACCCGATGATACCCATCGGGTTGCCATCATCACGGTACATGACGTTTCACTGCACTCAAAGAAGTCTAAGTGGCCACACTGCAACTATTTCGCGCCGTTTAATCGGTTTTCCGCGATGTTACCGCACCGTCGACTAGTTCCCTCCCGCTATCCCATGACACTTGACACTTCAGTACAGATAGATAGATAGATAACTGGGCTGTTTTATTTGAAGAAAAATAATTAAAAAAGAAGAGCAAATTAACTGACTGAGGAAAGGCATTGTTGTTTCTAATCGTGTTTTTAATTTCAAATGAAAATTCAACAAATAGTTATTATTGTTTTCATTGTTATTATTATAATTATCACTTTAATAACAATAATAATTACAAGCACTAGTAGTTTGAATTTGATTTTATTTATAGCCTTTAACCATCTTAGGCAGTGATAGGGTGGGGAAAAGGATATTGGAAGGTAGTCAGATAGGATCGAGTTTGTAGGAACCATCCCGGCATTTGCCAGGTAATAATAGTAGTAGAAGAAGTAGAAAGGAAAAAGTATAAAGCTTTCAGAACACATAACTGTTGCTTCAAATCTTTAAAAGCAGAAAAATTAAGCTATCAAAATTACACTATGGAATAAGTCCTAATAATAATAATAATAATAATAATAATAATAATAATAATAATAATACAATATTTTAACTGCCTTAAATGGAATAGCCATATTATAATATAATCGTGTTCGCGATCAGGACATAACTTGCTAAACACGAGTTCTCCAAGCGCTTTCGACATACAGCGCATAAGAATTTTTCATTGCTGGTTTTTGCGAAAATGAAAATCAATACTTGTTGTAAGTGATGCACCCTTTATGACTATATTATATCATGTCATATACGGGTCCATCTCACTGCGAAATATATACATAACACATTTAAAGCCTTCTTTCACATACCTAATGAATACATAACACTTCAATTTTTCATGGGAAGTGGCTAAATTGAGAAGAGAGTTATTTGCACGTATGAAATTCTTATAAGCTCGTTGAAATTGACCGCATACATATATACATTGAACACACACACACACACACACATATATATATATATATATATATATATATATATATATATATATATATCATATGTATGAATATGATATTCAAGTTGATAAAAATCACCAGGAGACTTTTGATATATATTGATGTAGTTCCACTGATGTTAGTAAAACATTAATAACCTCGGCCTTTGGGAGGCAAGAGTACTTTTACATGTGGTGTGTTGTTCTCGTCATCATTCATTTAGCCAGCCCAGTTTTCACCATTACCGACTAATGGAATTACCACATCTGACCATACAACATTATTAACGTGTAGTTTGGCTCAGTGCGAAGTACGGTATTCCCTTGCTTGTTGCTAGACAGAGAGATTTGGGAATGTGCCGGATGTTTGTAGTGTGCTTTCCGGAAAACCTGTTTTGTCACGCACGCTTCATTAGATCCTGTTTGCTCTATTTTTATTTCTAATATGTGTCAGTCCCTGAAGCGTTGTTTACGGAGCTTGTTATTACACAAATCAACTTTGTTCTGTACGAAAAAGATTCAACTTTGTTCTTTCCCTCTCCGCCTTTTTTTTATCTCATCTCAGTTTTCGTCTTCAAACCCTCACTAACAAATTTTGTTCAGTATAGTGGCAAAAGTGGACATGTAGGTTATACAGTACAACATAGTTATTTGTGAGCTATTTTTGTGTATGTTTGACGTATGAAACAGTATAAGATAATTTTAAACAAATTACTTCACAAAAACAACACCTAAATTTGTTACAAAACCTCATTTACGAGAAAATACAGCCTGAAACAACCTAAAAATTTTACCCGAGTAGCACACATGTGTGTTTTCAATTTTGGCTTTAGGTTCATTTTGTTGATTAACCGTTATCGGTTGAAAAAAAATAAGTTTAGTTTTAAACCATATTTTAACAAAGACGTTGATAAAGCGTTAATACAATTTACATTGAATACAGAGTGTATTCAGTGTTATTTTCAACTATGGTATAGATTTTTTAATGTGTTTCTTACTAATGTTATGTCAAAAAATATAATTAAAAATCTATTGAATGACAGAAACTAAATTTTATGTTCTCATGTGCACGTTGAAAACCGATTGAATTTTAAACCATATTTCAACGAAGATAGAATTTCGTTGATACGACGTACTTTCAACTATCATTCATACTATGTCCTAGATTTCGTTTCACACTTGTATTTCTAATTTACTTGCTTAAACATTATAATTAAAAGCAAACTATATTTAAAAACTATATTTCAACCAAGACTTAATTTCGTTAATGTGGTGTTAATCTATGACATAGATTTCTCTTTATATCCGTTTTCTAAGTCGACATATTACACTTATTGAGAAATACAAATTTGATAGTGCAGCGATGATCAAAGTATTAAAGAAGAAAAACTGCGCACAAGAAATAAAGAATTAAACTATTCTTTATTTTTATTCGTACATGATGGTAAACAACGTTTCCAGACCGTTCTAGACTGCCTGTTAATACAGGTACCGTAAAAGAGCAGTGAACGCGCAACGTGGATCCATGGACAAGGGAATAAGACGACGAACTACCAACGAGAAGTACAGAACGTTACTATGTTCGAACCTCACAGCATCCACTGGGATTATTTGTTGTTCGAAAAATTAACACCGTATTTCATAACGAAAGTAACTGTTAAAATAAAACTAAATGTATATATATCAATAGACAGCATTCATGCTCTGTTTTGGCCAACTAAATCCGTTTCTTCATCGTTTTCTCTCAACCATTATTCAACGTCGAAGAAAAAATTAAACAGTGTGACATTTCGGTACATTTACAACGTTAACATAACGTTTCGGTAATAACGTTCAATCCATGTATTTTCAACGTTTGTGTGCTACTGGGGGTAATTTCTTACATAATTCCTCATTATTTTGGCCCGATGCTGTAACACTGAGAAATTAATGTATTAATACTGGTGCTAATGTAAAGAACGTGATTGAATTTTAACCTTGTTAGACCCCTACATTTTGGGTGAAGGGGTTTTGAGGTATCACTTCAGATCCACTGGGCAATTTTCAGAATTATGTCTACATTGGATACTGTTAATAGTTTCTTTCCTAATCCTAGTCCGGGACTTGAGTTTTCTGAGTTAATTTGAATTCATTCTAATCAAACATGTAACTCAGAGGTCTTCAATAATTTTCCCTATGGTCCCCATTGACGCTAATATCGCAATAAAAAGGCATTTGCGGTCCAGATGGTTAAGGGACGTTCGAGTATTAGGCAAAAATATGATTGGGAACGTTCGAGCCCCCCTTGTAAGCAAGAATAAGAAGATACTGACCCCTCACCTTATGCTTACGTACGACTTGTCAACATTCCTATTGTTATTTTGTAGCTCAAAAACTGTTTTAATCTTTAAATCTACACTAATATGTTTTTAAGCGAATATTACATAAACATTGCTCTAATTCCCCTCCCCCTTATTAATAAATATAAACAAAGCTTGAACCACCTCCCAATGAATTCTTACGTAACACTTGAACGACTCCTTTAGTCAATTATGAGAAAGACACTCCAGTAAGATCCACCTATGGTAGCTCAGTTGGTTGAGCGTTTGGTTTTCCTTCATGAAGTTCTTGGTTAGATACCTGCAGCTGACTATCCAGACTGCATTTTTCAGGAGTTTTCCTTAGATGCACCAGGTTAATACCGGGAAATACCTTCAACTTAGACCCTTGGCGACACCTCTCCGTATCCTTTCCCTTACACTATTCTAGCCTGAGCCATAGATGCCTAGAGGCCACTAATAAATTCAAATTGGACGGTGAGAAAGCAATATTATTCATTATTACGTATAATTGTATGGAACAATTACAAAAAATAAATTGTAAACAGGTCATATAGTAGCATGAATTCACATTACCCTTCTATGCTTTCTTTTTATTTTACGAGGGTGATTCCAATGAAAACCTTAAATACTTTATCTCGAAATGGATTGAACAAAAAAGAGATAAGAAAGAACAATTACATTACCTTTCTATATAGTACTCCAGCCTGTGCAATACAAGTGTTCCTTCGGTTGAAAAGTGCATGAACTCCTCGAGAAAAAAGTCTTTTGGTGTAGTGTGTAGCCACTCATTCACCGCTTGCTGTATCTTTCCGTCGGACTTGTCCAATGACGAAACTTCCTGCTTGATTTGTATAGTTGCTACAGGGACAAACATGCATCATCATACTGTTCGTTCATTCTACAAAAAAAATATATATATATATATATGGGTTTGATCCCTTCACTACATAGAAAACAAATAACGGGCCGCTGCTCCTCTTTGGTGCTATTAACAGTAGAGCCGCCACATTGACACTATTGCTGCGCCCCTGTGTAGGGTGCGAGCTTTGTGCTACTACCTCTCGTTTACGTGCCATACAATGCTTCTTTCTGATAACAATTTACAGGACAATCGAACAGTGTTTGGATATTTTGTCGCGCTTTTAAAATTTTCATTTCAATCACCTTCGTATTTACTTTTGTTTCATACTACACATTCAAAAATTACTCTTGACATCGTATCAAACCCGGTCTTTGACAAAGATGCCAAAATACCATAACAAATTCAAATTCACATTCGTATCAAACCGTGGAGGTCCGTAAAAGACCCCTCGAGATCCAGATAAGGAACGAAATCCACCATATAAAGATCTCTGATGTAACTTTTATAGACGAAACCTATTACTAACCTGAGACTCAACCAGAAGTCGAATTTGAATCTGATGTAGAATCCTCAGACCTATGTACGAAGCAATTCCTAGAAAAGTGTCTCTTACCCACAACTCTATCATTCCTCTTCGGTGGTTGGATTACAGTACTTCACCACAATTGCCAGCTTGAGTTTGCCGAGGAATATCATCCACGGGATATACGACGAAAAGGACCCTCGGAATCAGTATAGTCCAAGACAGAAGCTGTTAAGGTTAATGTAAAGCAACGATCTCCAACAAAAGATGGCAGCACTTCCTCCGTATAGGCCTATGTGTAATGTATGTTTATCGTTGTACGAGATTTCTATGCTGCTCCTATAAATTCAAACCTAGAGAATCAAACTTTCAAAGATGAAAGTTCATAACCATTTCAAGAGTTCAATCGGTGCCGATTTTTAATTTTTGTTCATTGTTGAAATAGCTTCATTGTTATAAGTTTGGATATTCACAACAACAATCAAGCGATTTCAACAATAAAAAGAACGAAAATAAGAAATCGGTATTCATAGACTCTTGAATTGGTTATGAACTTTTTGCCTGTTAAAACTCTCTAGGCTTGAATTTGTAGGAGCAGCATTGTAATTTGGTGCTACGATAAAAATACATTAGACATATACGAAGGTAGTGTTGTCATCTTTTGTTTGAGATTGTTGCTTTACATTAATCTTAAGTCACCGTAGACCAATAGTCATGATCACTCACTTTGTATAAACACTGAGGATGTGGTGTGGCTTCAAGTCCCGCTCACATTCACCTTAACGACGTTTTTCAATTTTCTGGCAGTTTCGATTCACAGTGCAACGCCAGAAAACGTGTTTGCCGAGTGACGTCATCCCTACGACGTATAAAGGACATTGTAAATTAAGTTAAAAGAATGAAAACAAGCTGTTGGTTGTAAACCATTGTCTTGAAATACTAAGGAAGATGAAGGCAATTTCGCAATGCTAAATTTTAAAATAATAAAAACAAAAAGCGTTCGCCTCAAGACAGCGCACGTATGCGATAAGGTGATATTTTTTTATTTTTAAAAAAAGCATATCAAGGCTTGAACACTATTATCAGCCGACTACAAGGAATAGAAAGAAAGCTTTGCAAAAGGCGAAATTGTAAATATCATGCACCTAATTTCACCAGTCTGTTTTCGAAATTGTTTGCATATGTAAACTAGTAGTGTGTTGTGTGTTACACCTCATGTATGTTACTTTAACATTGATTAATGAGCTACGAACAGCTATTTGAGAAGTTATTATTGAAATATTTTAGAAACCCACTCATGAAAAATAATGTAGAGAAAATGTTGAATACAGTATTTTCTAGATATGTTTCAATACTGTATGACTTCAAAGTAATGTATAGCGCTCCAACTAAAATTTTATAAAAATAATTATTATCTTTAATAAAAACATGCCCTTTGCTTTGCATGCCAAGATTGTACGCACCATCACCTTTCAAAATCGTGTGGTGAACACCAATAACGCAGACAACTCACACAGATACTACCTACAGTGTATGACTGATGAAAAATACCTTGCAAATTCTTGTGAACTACGTGGGATAAGAATCAAATTATTAATAATTAGGAAATACACATTCATTTACCGCAGCAAAAATTCGATGAACCATGCGTTTTTTTTTTCACCACTGACTACAACGCGCATACTGTATTACAGAGAATTGAGTGACTATTAAACATTTTCATGCGATTCTTTGCCTAACACAATTATTATCATCTTCCGGCTCTGCTTCTAAACAAAGATAGTAGGGGTAGTTGGCAAATTTCCAAACATGACGAAATTGCTGTCACCCACCTTATAACTCCCGGGGGGGTTGACATAGTTTTAGAGGAAAACCCATTTATCACTAAAGCTACCTATTATTTGATTTTTCCGTGCCTCAAATTTCCATAGATTAACTAGGTTTAATTGTTAAATAATTATTTTTTGTTTTGTTTTAGAACATTTAAAAGCAACACGACCATTACAGATTATAAGTCTGTATGACCAATTTCTTTAAAATGTATTGAGATAAAGAAAAGGGAGGTAACAGTCCTGGTTTTAAATCAAGTTGCTAAACCGTTATTTCCTTGCTATAGGGAAACTATTGAAAACCTAATTTGGTATTCGATACGAGAATCTCCTGATTAGAAAACCAGCGCACCTACGCTGAACTAGTTCGCTCACTAAAGAGACTATACGAAATAGATTTCCGTTAACACGAAACAGTTTAGTATTTCAAGGAAGTACATTTGTGGTGAGTCAATATAAATTGTAACTTAAGAATTACATTCAAACTGGACCATGCAATGGTATCCAGAAAGTTGATGATATCAGGAGCTTATGTTTCAGCTTGGATCTAAGTCAATGGTATTTTTCCTTCTAGTATTAAACAGATTAGAAGCATGGTCATTAATTTTAGGTGGCTTGTATCCATACAGTACTTTTATAATAGGCTTAAAAAGAAACTGGTGGGGCATCAAATCGTGAACAACGTGTTGAAGTTGAGTTTTTCAGCATGATGTTCTTCCAAAACACACAGCCAGTAAAAACGATAATCTATTTTATCTACTTCGTTTACAACTTCAAGACCTTAAGACATATTATGCTTATTCTGACGAGAGACGGGCTTGGGCTCGAGCACGAATAAAGAGATAAAGAAAGAACGGTACCAAACAATGCTTTTTTTTTAGTCATAGATGCAGATAATAATAATAATAAAGGAAAATAAGGCGCAGAAATTATTTTAAACCCATTTGTCAATTCCATGGGAGTCCCAGTGTAGATAAATTATTAAAAATATATAAATGTAAACGGGATGAAACTTCTTACAAAAATTAATTTAAGATCTCTACGATTTACTGCCATTTTTGCAAAATAAAGCATGCTAGTAATAACGATGCAAAACCGTGCTTCCTTAGTCAGGTAGATACACAATAACGATCGAAAGTAAGATGATTCATTTGTTTTAAACGTATTTGTCAATTCCATGGGAGATACAATGTTGCCACGTTATGATAATTTCATGTTTGAATTTAAATTTTATTTATGACCATTAGGCATATTTGGCTTAGTCCGAGGTAGGAAAGGGGAAAGGAGTGCGCAAGGACCTAGGTTAAAGGTGCCATACCAGCAGTTGCCTGGTGAGACTGAGGAGGAACCCTGGGAAAATTCAGTCAGAGTGATCACGTGGGGGGAGTCGAACTGACAACCACAAACTCCGTGCTGAACTTCTTATTCCCACACGTAATTTCAATACTCTACAAGCAACGCTGAAGTTTGGTTGTTTAGTCAGTATACATCTCGGCACTATTGAATGAGAGTTTTTGCTTCGTAACTTAAACATGAATTTGTCTTTATAAATGTATTTTCAAGTGACATTGTATTATTTCTCATTTAATTGAAGTGTTTATATCTAATTCTTCTAACACTCAGGGATGTATGGCTTATTCTTACGTATTGAAGTTCTTTTCTAATTTTGGAATCTGCTTTTGGCCGATAAAGTAACTTTCAGAAAACTAGAGGCGTGTGTCTCTGTTTATAGGTCCATCTAATCACTGGATGAGTGCATTCTGGAAGGAGGAGAAAGTAGGAAATACGAATCGCTTATTTATGAAAGGCCGATTGTCACATTTTAAAATAAATCCATTTTTGTGTGATTTACAATGCTTCCATACATTGTTTGCTTATGAATGTCTCTTCTCCCAGTGCTCCAATACTGCCATTAGACCATATGAAATATGCGTTTATTTAAGAAAGGCCTCTTGTCTCGGACTTGTTGTTGTAGTGACGTGAACTGTCAGATAGTGAGGGTGAAAGTGCTAATGAAGCTGATTTAGAAGTATGGGAAAAGCGTAAGAAAGGTGTTCGTACGCCTATGAGCTACAAAGTCAATCGCATAAAGAATGCAAGAATTCATGGAGATGAGTATGTTAACTATAAAGGAAACATTGTGGAAGCCCGGAAAACAGGAATGCCTTGCACGTAAGTAGATTAACTCTCGACTGAAATAGTCTATGTTTGACTGGAGTCTACTGTCTGAAGGTGTAATAAAGAGTGTAATAATATTAGGTTTTAACTTTAAAAGCAAACGTCTTGCGTTTTGTTGCTGTTCCAAAACGAATAACTTACATATTCTCTGCTTTCATATCGTAGTCTAATTGTAGGTTGTTTTTTTTCAGGTGCCGACTCAAATGTTTCAATAAAATAACTGAAAATGACCAATACACAAATGTCCCGATTTTAACAGCAAAGACGAACAAGATCAGTATTTTCAGTCCTTAATAGAAGCACTTCCTGTGAAGACCAAACGCTCGAGGCTTATACCTCCAAAAGAGAATGGGGATGCTGAAATGCAACCCAGGGCCAGTCACTCTGTGGATCATGCAAGTTCATTTAAGTTTTTTGTAATGGTTGGAAAATCAAGAATTAAGGTATGTTAAAAAAGCGTTTTTAAGTCTGCATGGGATTGGTGAAAAAAGAGTGCAAAGACTAAAGGAGCTATTATTGATGGGTAAGAAACCTAGAGAGCTCAGGGGCCAGCGAAACAATCTCAAGACGTTTCCAAAGGACTTTACAGACATGATTA
>JAGDQP010068704.1:0-10985 GCA_022664845.1 Lepisma saccharinum
TATAGCTTGAGGATCATGAACCTTGCCACCTCGCGCCAAGCTCCTTTGTTCCTGTTACATGCTGTCACCAAGGAACTTGGCTCATCCGTCTCCCATTTCACACCTTTTTAGGGCTAAAGAACTTGGCTCCACTTTTTGCACCTCTGGTGTTTTTGTTCGGTAATAATATTACTAAAGCTGTTATAGTACGTGCACCATCGAAAAAGTGCTTTGATTATTTCAGAAAAGTTTTGTGTTATCCTCTCCCAAGTCCCTGCACTTTGTACAGACGCCTTAGTGCGATAACATGTCCACCGGGTTTATTAAATATCAGTTTGGAACTAATGACATACCAGACACAACAAAATCTAATTGCAAATCATTTTGCCAGTGTCCCTTCTATGTGTTAAACGCATGGGTACAGCTTGTGTTCGTATGTGTTATCCTCTTGCTCTCTTGACTGCGGCTGACGTCATACGAGCGAGACTCCAGACGATAATATGCACGTGGCACCTACCTTGTTTCTTTAGCTTCCTTGTGTTGAATAGTACTATACGAGTCTTTACATGAGCACAGTCTTCCTCAAACTGTAGTGTGAGAGACTAAGAGTGTGTTCCAAGCGGTGGGTGACGAAATAAATGATTTCGGTTCGAATAAAATGTAGATATAACAATTAATAAAACTACTAAATACTTCTTTTGTGTGTATAATATTCTTACTCATTTCAATAATTTCTGAATAGCTGTGGCTGATATAAGATTGTTACTTAAGCTTTGTTATTGACTTGTTTAATACTCATTTTTATTAGTAGTACTAGCTGATATAAAGAGTCGCCATGGTTCAGACGGTAGCGTGTCTGACTACGAATAGGGTGGCCAGGGTTCAAATCCCGGCCAGAACGCTGGCCGCAGTGTTCCCATGCCTGGCGCTCTGAGGTGTACTCAGCTTCCTATCAAATTGAGTACCAGAGTGTCTTTAGTATTCCTGGGCACCTTGGGAAAGTAAAGGCGGTCGTGCGTGAGCCTGACTACCCCACCTCACTTCGTACCGTAGGTTGAGAATGTGTGGAGCGCTACCTCCACATCTCCCATGCGTCGTTCACGGCGTGTACGTATCGCACAGGGGATAGCTTTACCTTTTTATTACTAGATGATACAACCGCCGGTTTAGTGCGAGGTGAATAAAATATGTTGTCAATCTGGACCGTTTTAAAAATTGGTTGAACGGGGATTAGAAACACTGACAACTCTTTCCCCCGCGGCGCCCTGCTTCTTTGATCTGACCCAGTACCTAATGAACACGTATGCCAAATTTAGTGTAAATCAATGCGGATGCATTAAACAATTAGAATAGGTTGGTAATACTAAAGCTCCGGTGATTCAGAATACCTCTATGATCTGCCTCAGTGCTAAGGAATATGTATGGAAAATTTGGTAAAAATCAATGCATGCATGTAGATTTATATAGTTACATACTATACATTTTATAACAGACAGAAAGCCTTAACGGCGAAAAATTATATTTTAGAAGTTAGTAACATTTGTAGGTGATCTCTCGGAGAGTGTTGAACGAGATAATTATTTCTGTAGTGTGCTGATGAGTATTTGTAGCAAATTAGGCATGTCAAGAAAGTCAAAGAAAAAATTGTATTGGTATAATAAGGCGGCAACACTGGCTCATGCCAAGTTTAGTTGGGATATGTTGAATAGTGTTTTTAAGAGGTATGTGTATTATTGTACCAAATCTAAATTTAAAAATAGGTTGACAAAAATAATAACTGAGGAGCTTGCGGACTACTACTTAGCACCACAGTCTTTTCCCAAAGAAGCCGAAGACTATTCATTGGTGTTGATATGATGAATAGTATAGAACAACCTGTGCAAGAATTGAATGTTTAAAGCAGTTGGTAACATTGACAACATAGGCCAATTGCATCAAATCCTTTCTCATTGATGCATGATGCAAAAAATTCGCATATCCACTGCTTATAACTACATTAACGCGACAGGTTGTTTACAGAAGGTAATTGGAACATCACTTTTCATAAAAGAGCGAAAATAAAGCGAACCAACGAACTGTGTTCACCAGGCGGAATCCCGGTTCTCGTCCCTGGACAGTGACCTATTTACATCGGTGCTGAAGAATATGTTCCGCTGCGGCGTGTCAGTGCACCTGGCCAAGACCAAAACTGCAACGTCATTCCAGTACCCACCACCTAACCTCATTCTTACGTAATGTGAACCAGACATTCATCAACCAATACTCGAGAATCTGAGGCCTGGATTACCCGAACGTTAGTCCCTAAAATGTACAAGACCAAATCAGCCTCGCGGAAGTTGACATTAGTCACGAGATTTTGATAAAACTTAAATAATTTTGACTATTCTATGTCTTTGGTCACTCATCAGAGAGAAATATCCGAACCTATTAGATATAATTTAAATAACTTCTTCATAAGCACAACGAAAATATCACCTCGCGGACGGACATGGCGGAAGGTTGAGAACCTTCAAACACAGCAATACTGTAAACCAAAGTCAAATTATAATGATGGACTACCTACTTCTCAAAATGAAGCCTTTATACCTGGTCAAATCGTATTTATTTTCTTAAGTAAAACAGAATTCGTAACGAAATAATTCGAGCACTGAATTTCCTTAAAAAAAAAAAAAAAAAAAGAATGTTTTCTGAGAAAATGTTAGAATAATATATGGTTGAATTTCTCATGTTCGTTTTCAGTCAATATGACATAAGAATCAAGATTTTTACTATAACGCTCTACGCCTCAAATTCGCACACAATATTACAAGTTAATATTCAAATTTTGTCTCCAAAATCTACATTGGAGACAAAATTTGGTATTTTGCTCAAGGGTAAATAATTTGGTATTTACCCTTTAGCACAGCTACAACGAAAATTTCTGCTTAAAATGCAAAATGTTATTTACCAAACAACTGAACAGAATGTAGCTTTGATTTCCCAGATTAAGTTAAATGATGTCTTTACATTTTTACAACTACTGCAACCTTACCGCAAGTTTCAATAATAAACATACGAAAACAGATAGGTTGGGTTAGGTTCGATTATGAAACATACTACTCTCATAGTTTGGCTTACGATGAGCTCAGAGAACGAAAAAGTTTCGAACTATTGTGCCGGAAAATCATTTAGTTACTTTGGACTGAAAAGCTAAATATCTAAATGGTTATGGACGAAAATTTCTAACGTAAAATTTCAACGCAAAAATGTCACACCAATTTCCAGATAGGCAATCAAAATACTGACTGAGAAAGAATGTGCACTTTAAATATAACATATAAGCAACTGAGTGCTAGGTGAGAATCCTGAATTTCTAAACATGTTTTCCATACTGAAAATTTACGATCAAACTTTATTATGAACAGACCTGATTTTGAGAGAATGAATTTTGGAACCTTAAGTACTACATACCTGCAGTTGGGGTACCTGACCCCTTTGCCAGCGAAATTATTCAGCCATATTCACTACACACATTATATCACTTATATAACCACACGCTCACACAAAAGGAAGGGGGGGTTAAGGACCCACAAGGAAATTATATTCATTTATTTCTAAAAAAAAAAAAAAAACTAGCCACTAGCACACACACATGTCGAATCACCAACACTTCACACTCACAAGCACTCAAGATCAAACATATTCCAACCGACTTGTCTACTTCCAGTCGAAGCCCAAATGGAGGGTCCCGCTGCTACAAGTATGCAGGAAAATATTTGAACTACTACACTGCTTCTTGTAGTGTGTGGATATAAGCTACGGTTTTCAGAGCAAAACGTAGAGGCTGCTGCATTTCTTTATTGTATTCAATATACTCGGTTGCATTCTATTTTTACTTAATATGAACTTTATATGCAGTCATTATTTTTCCGCAACCTTACAGTACGACGACCATATTGAACTAAACTTCTCGACTGCTAGCCAATCAGCAGCGAGAATCTAAACCGAAAGATAAAAGAAGAAAGTGGGCCTATCTTACACCTCAACTTCTAAACGAAATTAACTCCAACAATCAAAATAAAAGTTAATTTATGAAAATCAATACGAAAGTAAAATAGACGAAGAATTGGAAAAACAAAATATTCAAAGAAATATTGAGTAATAGAAAAAGAGCAGACATACATAGAGAGCTCGCGCAAAGCAACAATGAAAAGATGAGAGGATTCGTCGGTATCCTTTTACTTCTAGACGAATAAGAAGTATTTGATCTGCGCTGACGTCAACTTAAGAAAATGTATTATCTTCATCTCTGAACTATCAGAACAACAATAAAAGAAGAGAAAGAAAATAATACTTTCAAAAGAAGGGGTGAGGATAAGATATGCAGATACCATCCGATAGTGCGGAGGGGGTCACTACAGCGAAGAGTCTTCTTTCTTTCAGGCTTTTCCTACCTACTTGGGGTCGACGTTTCTGAGTAGTCTTCTTCACAAAGCTCTGTCCTGAGCTTCTTCCCTTCACAGACCATCCTCCCCGATATCATTCTTAACCCTATCCATCTATTCCTCCTTGCCTCCCTCTACCTCTCTTGTTCTCTACTTCCATTACAATCATTCTTATAACTACATAGTCATTTGTTCTTCTCGTTACATGTCCGTGCCACTGTAGTCTTCAATCTTGTATCTTCTTAGATATCTCTAAAACCTTGGTTGTTCCTCTTACTCTCACATTTCTCACTCTGTCTCTTCTTGTTACCCCACACATCCAGCATAGCATTAGCATTTTCATTTCGGCTACATCTAAACTCTTTTCTTGTGCTTAATTTATTGGCCATGTTTCTGCTCGTACATCACTGCTGGTCTAACCACTGTTTTGTAAATCATCCCTTTATTCTTCACTGTGATTCTGCGGTCGCAGAGAACACCACATACTTTCTTCCATTTCACCATCCCTCTTGCATTCTGTGTGTTATTTCCGAGTCCAAATTGCCATTCCCAGTAACAGAGAAGACAAAATATTTAAAACTTTTCACTTTATTCAATCGTTCTCTTTGCAATATCACTTCTCCATTTTTTTCGTTCAACTCAAGATACTCAGTATTGTATTGCATAGTACAATATCATCGGCAAATATCGTACAACAGGGGGGGGGGGGGCTTCATCTCACATCCTGAGTTACAACGTCTATAACTACGTTGAAGAGGTACGGGCTGAAACCTGAACCCTGGTGTAATCCAACCATAACAGTGATTTGGCGTGTCAATCGCACACTCCTGTATACATATCTTGGAGTACCCTTACATATTTCTATGGCACTCCTTTCTTCCTCAAACATCTCCGTACTTCCTGACGTAGTACTCTATCGTAGACCTTCTCCAAATCAAAAAGACCATATGCAATCTTTTTTGCTTTTCCTGGTGCTTTTCCATAGTCTGTCTTAATATAAAAGTTGCGTCCGTTATTCTTTTTCCTGGCATAAATTCAAATTGTTCTTCTATTGATGTTTCTTCTCGTAAATTTTCTTCTATAATTTTCTCCCAAATCTTCATCGTATGTTAGATTAGTTTTATTCTTTTATAGTTTCCACAATCCTGTATATCTCCCTTCCCCTTAAAAATTGGTACAATAACACTATCCCTATTATTTTAGTGACTATTTTCTTTACGGTTAATAAACGTAACACTTCCGCTTAAAACACAAAATGTTTTAATCGCACTATTTATTTTTTTCATTTATGTAAGGCCTAAAATACTTTACTCCTTACCAGTATTGCTCAAGACTCTATAAAGTATGTTGTTACTAACTGACGGACAGTCATCAGAGACTCGAGCCCTCTGACGAATCTCTCCTCCAGTTGTTGAATTAAGAGACCAAAATTGTGTCCGTTCATTTTTCATTTCTTTGACAAAATACTACTCCGATTTTTGTCCGATAATCCCCAATTCTAGCACAGTGATAGTAGATGTGCTCAAGGAAGTTTCAGAGTTTATTGATTAGTGAACAATTGTATGGTTTCCTTGTAACGGTACTTACACGAAAAACTAATAATAACTCATCATGTAAGAACAATCTATTCTGCCCCCCGCTCCCCCCCAAAAAATATAGTGATAGAGTGGACAACCCTCCGTGTTTTAGCAGCACCACTACTGATCAGTTCATTACCGTTTCCTTGGTAACGATCTAACCATACTTATTTCAAGCAAGCGTCATGTGAGACCTTTAGACCAATTTGCCTGAAATCAGTGGCGGCTCGTGATCTAAATAATAGGTGAAAAACTACCAAAAAGTTCATCCAGCAATACACTCCTACAATCCTTACTCATCAATATTTATCCTGGATTTCCGGGCTTGCCGATAATGACACTATTCGATCTAAGAAGATGTTGACTAGATTTCTAGACGAGGCCCAAATGTCTTTAAAACATTTAATCGCTTCCATGCTACTGAGACTCAACAATTTAGGACTTATTCTAGCATGATGAAGGAATGGTCAAAAAGACTCCAAGCAAACTTGACATATTGATGTAGGGGAATGTAAAAATATTTTCTGTTTCCATGGCAACAAGACTCAATTGCATTGCATTAGATGTTAATCACTCGCTCATCTAAATTTTGTAGACATCACAAAAGATGAATACGTGCTAGTAGAATAAAATCTTTTTCCCCAAGTAAGTTGTTCGCAGTAAAATCATCATATTCTCTTTTATAATAATATTATCATCAAAATTGTATTTACCATAGCAGATATTACATCAACTGGAATAATTATGTTAAAACAAAGAAAGAAGAGAATGTTGTCGTTATTCAGTTACACATGTAACTGCGTTTTAAATAAAAGCACTGATATTAAAAAAGAATAATGCTTTCACGATCTAATGTAGGACATATCTGTGCTCAACAAATCATTCGTTGAAGTTGTGTTCGCAGGCCCTAGTTCCCACATATAGAGATATCCATTGTTGAATAAAGTGCTAGTCACCTCTCTCTTTGACAATTGTCTTGTCTTTTTTTCAGATAACAGTGCTCCCAACCGTTAACCCAGGGAATCCCGAACAGACGAAGTGAATGGAAAGAGGGTAGGGGGGATGTCGTGTACTTTAAACTAAAAAATAAAACGATATAAGTTTAACTTCAAATACAGTATGAAAAGAAGGAAGAGGATATAGTTTGTATGTAGATAACATATAATTTCTTGAAATTAAAGATGTAATAAACTCAAAATAGTACAGAAATTAGACTGCAGAAGGTTTTGAATGCGTTACGGGAATACATTTTTAAAATGATATACAGCTTGACGTGCCTGCATTCTTTTTCTCTGTAACTTTGAGAAAAAAGGCAAATAGTTCAATAAAAGCTGTTTCTTCCATAATTTTATTAGTGTCTGAATTTTTAAGCAAGACCAACCCGGTTTACAGTGAATACCATCAGTATCTGGATCCTCTTCATTACAGATATGGGAATCTGGCTAACCGATTATTTCTCGTGTCGGGTTTCGGATATACCAGGCTTCTGATTAGAGCATCGAATTAGCCATCGGATTTGGATTCTCCGGATGGGGATCCCAGGAGCCACCTCTATTGAGAGTAATTCATAAATATGACCCTTAAACTGTTTGTCAGAAGATGATGTTATAAATAATATCACCTAAATAAAGAAATTATTAAAAGTGTGTAAGGTACTTTATATCTGTTTACAGTTCGTATGTGTTGAAAGTCGATAAAGGACAAATGGGAAAACAAAGAGATTGCAAATAAAACACGAGGTACTATTCAATCAAACTAGAAGACATGTTAAACAATTAGTGGCCATAAACCTTTGGGTTTGCGCTAGCAGATGCGAAAGTTAAAAAGGTAAAAATAAGAGTTGAGAAAAAAGAGATTGGCAAGATGGCGGCTTAAGGGAAGAAAGCCGCTGAAATTACTAGTGTTAAAAACTACAAAATTCCAAAGGATTTTCGGACTGAATTACAAAAAAATTTCCACAGATATAATCCATCTAATAGTTTTTAATACAAAATTCAAAATTGACAGTGATAATTACATCAAAAAGTGACTGTGACTAAAGCATATAGAGTGACTGACGACATATGGCGGACTGTAACCATAGCAGCTAATCAATAACTGACTGACTTTAAAATGTCAAATGTTATAGACGATAGAACTGTTTAATATATCTAATTTAATTATTAAATGTCAATAAATAAACGAATTTGCAATGGGTATGAACATTGAGATTCGAGCCCGACAAAGACAAAAAAAGACAAAGACGAGAAAAAGAAGTTTTTATCTTATTAATAAGGTGAAAATAACGTCTTCTAATTTAATGATGTAAGAATATAATTTAATCATAGTGCATAATGCATTTATTACAAATATATGTAATTAAAATTTGTTTTAACAGTGCAATTACTTCGCTAATAAATAGATAGTAAGAATTTCTAAAATACAATCGCAGATAATGTGTTTATCCTAGAAACCAATATCTAGAAGAATTTTAAGAAATATTGTTGGAGTCTCATGCTACTAAACGTAAAGGAATATACTCATTAGACGTGGACAGATATAGAATGACAATGGCCACCTTGGAACCAGAAGGTACTACGTTATATCCACGTTTGCTGCTTTTAGGAAAAAGGCAGTTTTAAAGTTTGGAGTTCCATTTAAAGTCTGCATAAATTCGTTTCATTTCTAACATTTCTAGCTACTGGAGGTCGTTTGTGAAATATTATTTTTGGGGTTGATGCCCTTTAATGCAAGGTCTTTGACTGCAGTGTTAACTCCATTTTGCCTGAAAGTAGACAAAGTATCTTGTGGTTTCAAGGTGACGATATGTATTTGATTCACAGCGTGTAATGTTGTCTACATAAGCATATATAATCCTTTTTTACAGAGATTAAAAAGTCAATCAACCCTCCGCTATTCTAAAAGTAATTGGTCATCAATGATGTTGAAGCTATGAATATTCAGATTTTACACACGTAACAAGTGCGATTGCACTTGTATTGCCAAAATACTGATCATTTTTCAATATTATCTGATTTTAGTTCAAATTTTAATTATTTCATTAATATTTTCACCTTCACGACAGAGTATTTACAAAGTGTATTTTCCAGTCCTGGAGATTATGATCTAACACTATAATTTTCTTGTTACAGAAGTATGAAACAAAGAACGGAAAGTCTTTTCCTTTATTTAACTATATGCATGTTTAGTCCACGCAATTTGCATTTTGACGTGGGCAGAATTGTTTCAGAAGTTTTTAAAACTGTTTCCAACTCAAGAATCATTGCTCAATAGCATATCCGAAATCCGACAATATCAAACAACGGGAACATTCCCGAAAACGGAATTCAAAATGGCAGACTAGCGGTTTCTTAGTCAACGCAAAAGTATGTAATTTATGGGGAATTATGATTTTTATGGACAGCGAAAGCTTGCTTTAAATATAACAGCAGTCAACTTAATAGTAATCTTCTTCATTGCTGTCATCATGTTCACTGTCGGCAGTGTTGTGGGTGTTATCGCAATCACTGATTTGGCCCTCGCTACGTACATAGTCTAGTAAAATAATGGTATTTTTGGCCATCTAAGTAACTAATTGCAACTTAAATGAAAACAAATCTCTCTCTCTCTCTCTCTCTCTCTCTCTCTCTAGTAAAATAAAAAGTCTAAAGAAACCGATTCTGAAGTGTCTACTACTCTCAGACCTGTAGGTTCGTCGCCATCTTAAGAAAAATGGCGCCCGAAACGGGCTCTAAATTAAAACAAATAACTTGGAAACAGTTCACTGTACATAAAAAGTGTGTGCATAAGCAAAATAAGAGAGCATGAAATTTCCAAGATTATTTTTTGTTTCATAGCTTTATCTTAATTCTTTATTAAGTGAGAGAGCTTTTTCAAGTTAATGAAATAACTTATTTCTGCCACAAAGAATTGCAAATATATAAGAAACAAAGTACTTTGCGCTCTAACATTACTGGACCAATTTTATAGGGCATAAGTTTGCTTGATTATTTTTTTTCGAGTTTATGACTTCAATGGTTTCGAAGATATGTAACTTCAATTAGAGTAATGTGTTCCTTTTCTGACGACTGACTGTTCTGTTCATCCGTCGTTGAAATAATTAGTTGTGGCTGTTCTTCTGCAATCTGTTGTTGATTTGCTTTTCCCTTGCTGTTGAACAGAAGAATTAATTACGTCCAGACGACAGTGACATCACTCTCGTTCTCGTCTTGAATTTTTAAAGGGGGACATGGTCTTGGTCTCGTTTCGACCTGTAAATTCCGGTCTTGGTCTTGGTCTCGGTCTCAACATGTTGGCCTCGGTCTTGTCTTGGTCTGGTCTTGAGAGTCACGGAAGAAACGATTCATAGACTTAAAAATGTTGCGGTGCCTTGATTCATTTTAAATGAGTACGCAGGCTTTCCGATCAGTACAGAAACAAGAATATTAATATGATATTAGCATCATTTGTTACATTTTGGGATTTAGATTAGAAATGATATTCTTGAACAGAGGTAAAAACATCACAATTTTAAGGAAGCCTGCGATGAGACAGGTCTATAGGTGAATGTAGAGAAAATGAAAATACATGATAACAAGGCGAAACACAGAGGAAAAGAGATAATAAGTAAACCGAGCGGCATAGCTCAGTTGTATTGAGTTGGCTTAGCATTCGGGAGGTCGTGGGTTCAATCCCAACGACCGGCCATTCTGACTAAGGTTTTTCCTCAGTCACACCAGGCAAATGCTGGGATGGTACCTTCAACATAGGCCCTGACCGACATCTTGCCGCATCCTTTTCCGTCCTCTATCCTGGCCTGAGTATTAGATTACTGAAGACCAAATAATAAATTGAATTCATAATAATTAAAAGTGAAATTATAGAGAAAGTAGACAAAATAAAATGCTTGGGAACATAAGCAAGGACAAGATTACGGAGGAAGAAAAAAGTAGCTCAACATCGGGCCATACATGTCTTTACTCAGCCCGGAAGTTGCGTAGTCCGTACCTATCAAGATTAATATAAA
>JAGDQP010068705.1:0-10985 GCA_022664845.1 Lepisma saccharinum
TGCTCTCGGTGCTGTATTTAAATCCGCAACCGTTTACATTACCCACTTCTGCCAAAAGCACTTTGAACGGAAAATTTTTAATACATTTATTTTTATTGTTACCGGTTGGTATTGGCGAATAAGCGCACCGCCAGCAAGTGGGATTGGCTTTCTTGAAATATAGTTCTGAAATCTAGCATATATATAATTAAACCGCTGAGGGAAGCGGGTTTAATTATTGATTTAACAACACATTTATTATGGTCTGTGTAGCTAAGTGGTGAGCGTGTCAGACTCTCATTCTGAAGGTTGTGGGTTCGATTCCCAGTCTAGATTTCAAAATATTTTCTTCAATGAATTAAGCGCTGTAAAATATGTTCGCGATTGCTCCTGAAAGAAATGTATTTTGTAAAGGGAGAAACACAAGACAGAGACAGAGGGGAGCAGATTAATCGAGACGCAGGCTGTGTTCATAAGCGTTAAAATATCATTTATTTCTATGTTTTGCGCCATTTTTCTTTCCCTCTTTCCTTTTTGTCCTCTTGTTTTCGCTCTCTCCCCGTCTTCTTCCATGCTTTCTCTCTCTCTCTCTCTCTCTGTGTGTGTGTGTGTTTGCACAAGACAAGAATGGAATTTCTCTCTAACTCTCTCGTGGTTCTCTAAATGATGCTGAAGGACAAGCATTCTTCCACCAAATGGAGGATTATCCTGACATTCCATATTTTTGCACATATTTGTACTGTCATGTTGCTTATCTAACTATTAGGCGTACAGTGCAACAATTCTCCTGGAAGTAGAAGCTACTATTTCTTATAATTTCAATCTCCATTTACTCTTGTAAGTAACTGTATATCGCGTGTAATGAAACAAAACGTAACCCGATTATATTAGTAAACTTTGTAAAATTTCAAAATGCATATATTTCTGGTGTAGTAAAAAATAATCTATTATTTTGCCAATAGATGGCTTCAGTGATCTGTATCTCGCGTTGTATAAGTCCGATCGGGTTCAACGAGATGGCGTTCAAACGATGAGATTGCGTACTACAAACATTGTTCAGATAGTTGTGATGAGTTGACTCAGTGTTGCGTGAGCGCGCGTTAAAATGGAGACTAGAAAAGGGAAAATACGCTATATTTTACAGTTTTTCTTCGATAAAGGCGAAAACGCAAGCCAGGCGGCTGCAAATGTAAATAGTGTTTATGGTCCTGATACTGTAACAGCCAATCACGCGCAATTTTGGTTTCGTCGATTCCGTTCCGGTAATTTTGACGTGAAAGATGTACCACGCACTGGAAGGCCACGTGTCGAAAATGTCGATAAAATCAAGGACATTGACGCGTCCGACAGTCATGTAAGCACTGTTTCGATTGCCCAAGAGCTAAACATTGCACAAGAAACCGTGTGGAACCATTTGCATAAGGCTGGATACAAAAAGAAGCTTGATGTATGGGTGCCACACGAGTTAACGCAAAAGAACCTCATTTCCATCTGCGAATCGCAACAAAAGCGACCCATTTCTGAAGCGGTTGGTGACTGGTGATGAAAAGTGGATCACTTACGACAACGTCACGCGAAAACGGTCGTGGTCGAAGCACGGTGCGCCGGCGCAAACGGTGCCCAAGCCAGGATTGACGACAGGAAGGTTTTGCTGTGTGTTTGGTGGGATTGGCAGGGAATTATCTACTATGAGCTGCTCCCCTACGGCCAAACCCTTAACTCGGAACTATACTGTCAACAATTGGAATGTCTGAAGGCAGCAATCGCCCAGAAGCGGCCAGCTTTGGCCAATAGGAGAGGCATTGTGTTCCACCAGGACAACGCCAGGCCACACACATCGATAGTGACTCGCCAGAAGCTCCGGGATCTTGGTTGGGAGGTTCTTATGCATCCACCTTATAGTCCGGATCTGGCACCGAGTGATTACCATCTGTTCCTGTCCATGGCGAACACGTTTGCTGGTGAAAAATTCGCTTCAAGAGAGGCTTGTGAATATCGACTGTCTCAATTTTTTGCCAGTAGGGACAAGGGCTTCTATGAGAGAGGCATCATGATATTACCTTCCAAATGGCAACACGTTATCAAACAGAACAGCGCATATGTGACCTAAATCGGATCATTCTAACTATGGTAAGTCAAGCCTTCAATGTAATGCAAAAATAATGGATTACTTTTTACTACACCAGATATAACCTTACTTTTCTAACATGTTTTAGAATTTTGCAAAATAAAAGGAAATGCAAAAGGGATCAAAAGGGAAGCAATTCATAATAAGTACCCAGCGAAAGAGTTGATTTTTTGTAAGCAAAGCAAAAAGAAAGTTGTAAAATAATTGCCACCGGTCGTAAATCGAATCGGCGATGGCGAATATCTGACAAGCATCCAAAGCCCACAACTCTCGAAGGTCTCCGTGTCGAGAACCATTTTCCACTACCTTGGAATTATGGGTACAGAGACAACTTAGCTATTGTGCAATCTATGGCGTTAACGAAAAAGGTATTTTTTGGTTAAAGGTTTCATTAAGTGTTTAGTTTGGAAGTTAGAGTATGCCAAATTGCCAAAATTTGACTATATGCAGAAAACGGTGCAAGGTATCGAAAAAATAATGTAATTTCTATTCCATTTAGGATTCCCTTGTTGATTTACGTAAACAATATGTCCACCAATTTTCGTGATCCAAGCTCTCAAAAGTGAGAATTTTAGGACAACACATCTCATAAATGGTGCAACCTATCGAAAATAACAAGGAGGAGGGTCGGAGGTAGATAGACCAAAACGTTGTGACCTTCAGTATTGCATATCTCAAAAACTGTGAAAGATACAAGACCTGTCTGAAAAGTATACGATCATAGGCAGAAAGACAAAACTACATACCTAGTGTGTTTCAATTCCTAATCCCCTTCGAAATAGGACCATTCAGTTTCCACACACTTAAGATAACGAATCTGCAAGTGCTTGAAAGATGCCTGGAAAGTCTCTTTTGGAACTGCTGGCAACGTCGCCGTCATGTTGTATATGATGTCCTCACGGATAGCGAAGCGAGTACCTTTGAGGGTCGATTTGACTTAAGAGAAAAGAAAGCTGTCACAAGGAACCATGGATGGAGCTTGTTGAACGACAGGATGGCGTTCTTTGCCAGGATAGTTGGGTTAAGTTCGAGAACTGGGGCGGCTAGGTGCGCTGGCTAAGATGCCAGTTTGTTAACCTCAAAGGTATAGTTGTTTGCGACGAACAACATTACGTATGTGGCTAAGAACGTCACGATAGTACTGCTGACTGTTAAACTACGATTCTCCAAAAATCGGCACATCTGAAAATCGGCACATTTTCGGCACATCTGAAAATGAGACAACTTGTGACATGTTACGATGAACGTTATTTCTCCCAATCAGATTTATCTGATTTTCCCTTTGATAGTATAAGCCCTTCTACACCTGCTCAACTACGAGGTGCAACATCTTTAGAATTGCCTTCTCATGCTGTTCAGAAAATACTAAGACTGCAGAAACCACCCAACACAGACCGTCTCCTGCACGTTCTCTCGTATAAGAGGGTAAATTAGTTAATGGTTATGATCACTTAAATAAATGTGAAGAACATACTTAGCAGAAGAAGTTTTGGGAACAAAATGAACATAACTGGCATAGTATGATAGGAAAAGATCAATAGAACACTAGGCTGCAACTGGAGAGTGCTGTATAACCTTAATATTTGATTTTGAATAAAAGCTAAAACATATTTGTAATTTGTACGTACATACAGTACATCTGTGTGTAAATCTGTGTTATAAAGTTGTAATGTCTCCGAGTATCCCTAGTTTATTCTTTGTGTCAATGCTCAGGCTATGGACTAGTGTTTGGTTAAGCTGAAACATTATTAGTTTGAAATTACGATCCAAAAGCAAAAATATATGTATGTATGTATGCAGTGGCGTCCCTCTAGTTTACGTGGTATCACCGCTTGTGTAAAGGATAATGTTTTGCAAAGGAAAACAAAGAAGAAAACACAGGAGATAATTAAATTTTATAGCGATCTTCCTAGCTGAAGTGGATCAATCTAACTGTTTGGGCCGAAGCCGAAGAATAAGTGAACTTCACGATTATTTCTATGTTTATGTCTCGAGTATCGGACTAATTTTCCCAGAGTTGATGAATAATTTATTGTGTATCTGAATTTGCAAAAGGACTTAGTGTGTAATTGATATTTGGATTTTATTCATAGGCGAATTTACATGAGTCTGCAATTGGCGCAAGTCAGAGATACTTTTGATCACAATATTTTAGAGATTCCTCTTCTTGTTCTTCTTCTTTCTTATCTTGCTCTTGGCGCGCGATAGATTTCCTTATGTGTGTGCGCTGTGCAAAATTTCTGCCAAAGTGACATTTACTTCACGAGGAAGTGATTACCAAAATTTAATATGCATATATTCTGAGATGTCTTTATCATGTATTATAGCTCTAGGTCTCCCAATATTTGAGTGTTTTTGGTGTACCTATTGTGACCTGTAATTAAGTTTCCCACTTTCGTTTCAATTGGCTCCAATCTTTTCAGGTTACTTGATACTGAATGCTGCCAGGCTGACGATCTGTAGGTTAGTGTGTGTAGTACCATCGTTTTAAAAATATGGATTCTGATTTCATGTGTGAGTTGCAGTGTTACGAAAGAGTGGGTACAGTGGTGAGATTTTACGCAGTGATCTGTTTCTTATGTCTGCTATATGTTCTGAGAAAGTAAGGCCACGATCTAGGCTAACACCTAAGTATTTAGCTTTGACTGTAAGGAATTTCGTGGTTTTAATAGTTTTAATAAGTGGATCATGTGTTCTGCGTTTAGCGTATACAACTGCTGTGTTTTCCTCCGCATTGAATTTTAGTCCCCAGCGATGCGTTATTGAGTTATTTTTGCATGTACTTGTGACTGAACGACAGTCTGCTGCTAATGGTGAAGAATGCAGTTTCGTCTGCGAATGTTGCTGGGAAGTAACTATCTGTCAAGGGAGGGTCACGATAGTTGTCGCTGAGATCCTAATCAAACATTGTGCAACTGATAGAGGATGGTGAGATATGTAGAATACCAAAATTTAAGGTGCAATTGACAAGGGGGGGGGGGGGCTGGGGGGGCCTAAACCTCGAAATTCACAGAAGCGAAATAAAGGATATATCCACAGTATTTCAGAATAGAGGACGGAACTTTCGGCAGGTGATTTCTGGCATCAAAACAAGTAAAAAAAGTTCTTTGAACATGGGTGAAATTTCGCTTAGTTTTGCAGATACAGCGTTTCCAACTCTGAGTCCAAAATCGACGCCCAGTAATGGTAGAAAATGAATAAGTCTCAATAAGTCAGAAACGATTTATTGAATGAAAATTCCGTTGCTGAAAAATTGTTTCTAACAACACGGTGGACATCAGGAGTGAAAACACGATGTCACCGGCTTGTCAGTGTTGCCAACTAGGTATAAAGCTTATTTTTTCAAATTACAGTTCGTCGAGTTATTGGATATTATGCATCGTCTAATGATTATAAACAACATACCTAAAGCACACACCACAGTGTTGCAAACTACGGATGAGACAGAGAGGTTTTCGCGATCCTATACAAACTACAGTCCATCTGAAAGGATTCAGCTTGTTTAATCGACCTCTCAATAATAATAATAATAATAATAATAATACTTATATTCCTTATATTAGAATAGTTCAAAACGGGTACTCTTTTACTTCTATCTCAATCTCTTAATTAATGGCCGCCTTTCTTGCAGTAGTTTACAAAAATGTAATATCTCCGTACTGGTTCATCATAGGACATACAAACAGAAATCATATTTTCCCCTTTAAATCTGCTTGATAATTTTAGTTCTCTGCATAATAAGCCTTAAACGTAACTAAAGTGATCAAAATAATATCCAAATGTGATTTTCACAACATAATAAATTTATCTTTTAGGGGGCCGATTGAATATCAGGGTTGATCTTTTGTACAATATTACACATTAAATTTTATTGAATGTATACAAAATATGAAGGCTGATATGTAGTTCCTTAATTTTTGTGAATGTTTCAAAATAAAAATAAAATCGTATTGGAGGCCCGATATCTCTGGTGGGACAAAATATAAAAATCATTTTTTTTTTTTACATTTTGTACAGTTATATAAGGAGAACATAGGGTAGATATATCAACTTTGAGATTTGAGTTTGAACGGATTATTCATTTGTAAATTGGGGTATCATACTCCTACGCGCTTTGGTAAACATGTTATTATCAAAGGACGCACGAATATGATTAATCCTCGATTGCACATTCAAAGCCATTGAATAGGTATAACAAAAATTGTGTTCATAATGATCCCACATAATATTTTTTTCTCATCTGAGTGTGTCATTTTAAATGTCTCCACATTAGGAGTTTTAGATATTACGACAATATGGCCTTGTATCCATCTTGAATAGACATAAAACTTGCAAGGCTGATCTTATTTAATAACAAAAAAGAAATTAAAACGTTGTAGAGTGCAGTCTGAAGAAGGAAGTGGTATACCTTTTTAAGTGATACGTTTTAATATTTTTGTTATTAAATAATATCAGCCTTGTCAGAAAGCTGTGTTTTTCGTCATTTAAGAGTTTTAATGTAAATACTACGGTTTCAAACTGATCATTTTATTAGAATAAAAAGGTGAAAGGAGTGTTCACTGTAATCCTTGCTTACGAAAATTAAAATCATATCCATACTGACAAGGTGAATGTCCATTGATTTTAAACACTGCAAGATCCAGAAATTTAACTATTTTGTCAGTCCTAAGCCTGGAAATTGTGTAGGGAATCTGCAAAATCCAGAAATTTAACTATTTTGTCAGTCCTAAGCCTGGAAATTGTGTAGGGAATCAGTTAGTTAGCGTTGAAATTGTTTTTGAGTTATTGATGATGGACAAAGCTGCTGACATAATATTGGTGCCATCAAAATGAGCTGTCAAACCGTAGGAAATATAAGATAGAATATTTCCTCAAAAAAGTTGTATTTAGTGGATATTTCAATACAATTAAATGAAAAACCACTTTACTTTCCATTACAAATTCTGAAGTTGATATTCCGTACAGATATTTCATGGACGTCACTGGTTTCCCAGTATCATAATTCAATTTCGCATATGCACTTATACTCTCATCTCTCTCTCTTTTTTTTTTTCAAAACTCTAAGTTAAATATTTTCATAGTTATAGACTTGGTACGAGAATAACGCCGCAGACTCTATTATCTAATCAGCACATATTCGTAACCCGATATTATGATAAAAATTATACACATACACCCCTATATAATTAGAGCTTGAAATTATAGGAATTCAGAAAAAATGTATGAGTAAATTGTTTATTAATTACAAAAATAAATCGATGTGAAGTACACGTTTCATTACGCTGTATATCGTGCTGCCTTAGTGCTTATCCTGCGAGTGATATAGTCAGGTTCTGTCGAACGCTTCCGAGGATATCCGAAGTTCAGTCTGTGCCGCCCTGGTCTTGGTCATGCATCATACACTAGCAGTGAGATCACGGTAGAACAGATGGCGTTATCTATGGTTCTATTACAACTTTGTACCATAGAAGAGTGTTAACAGCATAGTTTTCTTTTGTTGCCGGAGTGCGTTCTAAGTACACGCGGAACAGTGACATATCTTCAGCTGTTTTACTTTTTCTGGACATTTTTGTGATTTTAATTGGCTTTTAGCCTAAAATTGACAGTTCTTCAGATAAGTTTTAAGCTTCTGTGTGGATTGGCAACTTTATTACTACCACTTTTACTGGACGTTTGTTCCGAGTGATCCTGTAGCATATTCTGCCTTGGTCTGTTCGCAAAATGCTCTCACCTTGTTACAATCTTTCTGTTTCGGAACTGAAACTTTATTCTCTCCTCGTTGTAGTTCTCATCTGGCTTTTCTTTGATTTTTTTAACCAGTAATTTAATAAATTCATATGGCTTGCTTATTCCATTTACGAAGAAAGACGGTGCTTTATATGGTGGTTCAACTGCAGCTTAAGTAGCTGATCTCTTGCCATCATGTCCCGTATCCTGGGCGAGTAACTCAAATCGGTTGCTTGTTGACAGTCCAGGAAAATTTTCAGAATTTATTTCCAGGCGTATGTTGAGCTTTAGTATTTGTTTCAGTCATTCTCTCCAGCGAGGAACGCCGGCACTTAATTGTGCTTACAACAGCAAATTCGATGTCTTCTTCACTGGTAGATGGCAGTGGTTGTTAGGCAGCATTGTTTGAGGGGTGGCTGCTACGTTTCGGCGCCAAAGTGAGGAAAATGGAAATTATTAACATACCTTGTGACATAATGATGTACTTTTACTTTTACCCTGGCTACTTTTGATGATCAATGAAGTACTTAAAATATGAATTCTTGTACTATGCTTCTAACTGCTTCTGACAAAGTTTTGAAGTATTATTTAAGTTTCCACGGTCTGAGCCAAAGATGCCTAAAGGACTTAAGTGGATGGAACTTGTCTGTCATGTACAAGGGCGCTAATAAGATATATTGGTTTTCTAATGTAAATATAAAGTTTTTGTACATTTTTAACGTAAGAACTTTAACGTTTGCTAAACCTAAACAAGAAATGCATAAGGTGGCTAAGTAGTGAATATTCGAGATGAAAAAAGTCAATAAAGTCATCTTTTGGGACTGCCTCTGACAGTTTTGAAGCATTATTTAAGTTTCCACGGTCTGAGCCAAAGATGCCTAAGGGCCATAAGAAGATTGAATTTTTCTCTCGTGTACAAGGGTGCTAATGAGATGTAGAGCGCATTCGTAATATAAATAGAGAATTTAGTTAAAATGGTCTTTCAACTTCGAGTTCGCCGTCGGACTTGAACTCAACCTCGAACCTTGCCGTTTAAGATGGCGTTCTTATCTGTTTTGCTTTTTTAAATATAAAAAAGTGTCCCAAAGGTTTGCAGAATGCATTGTAATTAAATAGGAAACTTATTTTCTTTGAATATAAAATAACAAATTACGAAATTGAATCCTGTTCCTCTGCTCCTCCCTGGTTACATCCCTGCTATAGCTCAGCCTGTTTATGTTGTAAATAAATAAATAAATCCATTTTCTGCCAGAAAGAAAAACACTTCACAATAAAAATCATTGAAAAAACATATTATGTCTTTAAAGTGCTTACTAAAATATAAACGTCTCATTACATCTCTTCTATGAACAGAGTCCCTGGATCTATTCTTCTGTCGCCTCTTATGGACGAAGTTTTTAATACCGCTTTAATACAATAGTTTTTCTGGTGTGATTCGTTGGTCGGCGCCGAACTGATCGGGTCCCTTGTCTGAGTGTCCCTTACTTGATGTGTTTTTCTTAGCTGATTATTTTCCTATTGGAACCAGAAATTGTTTCAGTTTATATGTTCCTCTACCTAACAGTCTCTGCTTGATATTTGGTGGCTTGATTGGAGACGTTTCCTGTGCAAATGCACATTTCACTGGCTTCTGTGCAGACTTCGCTGATGTTGCTGCAGGTGGTGCATTCTCTTGTGTAGTTTCCGAATTCGTAAACCGTGAGGAATTGCTGTGTTCGTCATACTAAGATCAGCGAAAAATAATAGCAAAGGTCTTTTCTCCTAGTTATGAAGACTGATTTGAATAATTATTTCTCGTTGAAGTTCAGTGTTGGTTAAAGCTCCGAGGAGCGTAACCCAACGTTTAAAAAATCGGAAGCTCTTGGTGCTTGAATAGAGACACAAAATTGTAAATCTTTAATAGCCAAAGTTGTTATATAGAAAATAATTGAAGAAAAGTGAAAATCAATATACCAATAAGAATTGCCAAAGTAAAAACAAACAAAAAAGTAAATGAATGTGGATTTGCTGTCACACGTGAGAAGCAAAAAAGTCCCCTTTGTTTCAATTGGCCGGCTACAACTACCCTTTTTTAAACAGGTTGAGCCTCCTGGTGGCTAGTTTTAAAGTAACATACTGCTATATTGACTTATTGTAGATTGTTCGGCTTCCGCAATATATAAATTCGTTTCAAATTTATATTTTACTTTAATCAGAAATATTTCAATGGGCAAGTATTCTCAAGAACACTCAAATTACACAGGGTAACACATTTTAACTTTTTTCGATAACATGGATACCAGTAACGGTTTTCTGTTACTAAAATTGGGGAGATTGTTTCAAATATGAGTTAAAAAAACACCCACCTAGTAAGAATTTTTGTTATGATAACTTTTTACTTTTTCTCTGTTCCATACTTATACGTTGCAATGGCGTGCGTTCACGTATAAAAGCTTTATAGTTGATCATAGCTATAAATACTTTTAGATATGTGTTACAAACACTGAAAGTTTGAAAGCAATATCTTTTATAGTTCCGAAATTATAAATTTTTGTATATTAAGTCCTATTTCAGATGCACAATGTTTGCGATCTGTAAAGCTTTTTGGTACGAAGCTTTTTTCTTTTAATATGGCCGAGCGAGTGGTAGATCAGTAAGGTCGTAAATTTAGTATTTACCCAGTACATGGAATTGTGTTATACTGCCAATTTTCAAAACTCCTGTATTTTTTCTAGGTAAGTCTGTTTTTATCTCTTGCTTGGCATACACTGCAGCTTGATACACGTTAAGACAAAATAACAGAAAAACGTTACATGGTAGAAATTTTTCACATTCATATCTGAATTCAGCGTCAAAAATACAATAAGAAACACCTACTTTCATCCATGTTACCGAACCCCTGTTGATCTGCGTTATTTATTGAATTTTATTGTATTTAAATGTCTTATATATATGTATATACAGGGTGAGTTTTTTAAAAGTGCCACACCTGAATAATTTTCAAACTATGCAAAATTTCGAAAGTCTTTTAACGGGAATAGATACCGACTGGAGGGGGACATATACCAATGTATAATTCATAGTCATTGGGTTAACAGTGTTGCCAGCTCAACATCAACTTATGTTTTTTTAAATGGGATGATATACATTTTATTTCATAATCTGAATTGGC
>JAGDQP010068706.1:0-10985 GCA_022664845.1 Lepisma saccharinum
CTATTTCTCCAATTTTTGTTAATAATTTCATGTTATAAAGAAAAATTTATATCTTCAGCAGTAATTAACATAAAATAATGAATAATATCTTGTTTTATTCACAATACTATAGGGTACTAAAATGTGCTATAGATAGGCCATTGTGCCTTAAAATGTAGAAGAAGAAGAAGAAGAAATTTTAAAAAGTCAATTTTTTTCTTAAAAAATCCGTTTTGGGACGCCCCCCTCAAGGCACCGCCGATAGTTCCAAGGCCGGAAGTGCATAATAATAAACCGTGTAATATTGTATGTAACCGAGAAGAAAACCAAGACCACGCTGTTTATAATTATTCAAGAAAAAAATATTTTCCGAAATTAGTCACGAGCTCTATTTCTCCAATCACCCTTCCTTTGAACAAAACCATAACCTCATCCACTGCTAAACGCTCAGTTGGACTGTAGTTCGAACTATAGAGCCTACAGATCTTGTCAAAGAAACGTCTGATTTTCCACAATCTGTCCGTTGCTGTCGTATTGTCTTCAAAATGAAGGAACCTGAGGAAATGTATAAATCGGTCACGCACCATGACCCGTGGAAACCAAGGATGATGGAATGAAGACTCTGCTCGCGCCTAATAGTCTGGTATTGTGTCCATTTTGACATGTCCCATGTGCAAAACAACTGCAAAAAATTCGTCAGCAGTAACAGGAAAGTTCTGTCGTTTTGTAGGTCCGTGCTTGGTAACGTATTGGTCATAGTATTTGTTTGTCTCTGCTACCAACAAATGGAGAATTTCTGCTGTGAAAAACAACCGGAAGAAGTCCAGATGTCTTGAATTTTCATCAACATTTGCTGTCACACCATGGGTACCAGTGAATGTTAGCTGTGGCCGCTGTCTGTGTCTTGCACTCGGTTTTATCCAGTCAGGTACATCTCCATTACCATCGTCACTTTCTTCAGATGTCTCATCTTCCAAATCACCCTGTATAGGGTCAGGCTGAGTGTCCTCCAGAAGGTCGAGTTCCCCCTCCCATTCACTGTCAGTGTCCAGTTCTTCTGCGATCTCACTTTCAGTCAAAAATGTAGAACGGTTAGCCATTTCGATAATTATTCAGTAAAGGAAATATTTTGTTGAGACGATATACACACCGACACCCACTTCCTAAAAGAAACTAGAGGCACTGAAATCATTTTCGTTCATGAAGCTATGAATGGCAATTCTTAAAAAGAAAGCGATCTTTGTTTGGCCACGTATCACGTTTAATTCTTTATTCTCCATTCCTTCTCTTGTCAACAGAGAAACATAATTTATTCTTTCATAGGAAGGGGAGAAAACAGAGGCATATAAACATAACCAAGACGTGTGCTATATTTTCAGACCATATGAAGGAGTTGATATGTTTTGTTTTTATCTCCATCTATTCTTCTTCTTCTTCTTCTCCCAAAATATTAAAATAACAATAACACGAAGTGTGGGCTAAATGTTATCATTCCCGAAATGAAAACACCACGAAACACCAGTGATTGTGTGTGCTTCCTTTAAAAAGTAAACACGTCGCAGTTAAAACATACGTGTCTTTTAACTCGGACGAAACTTCCCTTTAAATGACGTCATTACCCCATTCTTTTAGTTCCGTGTGATTGGCTTCATCATCTCACGTTACAGAAGAAAGAAATTTGGAGTGCGCGCAGAAAACATCGTCCAGTAATACCAACTTATGAAGGCTAAAAAAAATGACCTTGTGCATGGCTTACATATAAGCCATGCGTAGGTATGAACTACACCACCATGGCTTATAAATAAGCCACGCGTCGTTTAAAGGTTAAAACAAGATATCACCGAATGAATATAAGACAGTGAATCATAATTGAATATTCAAGAGGCTAAAACAATGTGAAAAGGTTACGGAAATTTTGTATTAAAAAAAAAAAAAAAAGGAAAACGTTACGGAATTTTGAAATAGTAAAATGGCGCAACAACAAAAAGATTTTCAAGTTTCCAATTAAATATAGATTTTATGATGCTTCATAAGTTAAGAAAAGAAACGATAACGCAATGGAAAAGCATATTTAGCTAATTCCGCGTAAGAATACCAATACCAATCCCAAACTTTTTTTTTTATTTATTTTGCTAGTGTCTTTCATGGCTGTAGGAAGCAAAATATGGAACGGCTCCATTATAATCACTTCGCGAACCTTGTGCTCTACATTTTTTCATGTAACTTCATATTTTATCCATTCTTGGCTTCAGAATCAATACGCTACGTTAACTAAGGTTAGGTTAGGTTTGATTGCTGCAAATACGAAAAAGGAAAAAGAGTGCAAGAATCATGAAGTGATAACAATGGAGCAGCTCCCAAAACAACATTTTGAGGAGCTCTGGTAAAGTATAACATGATATTACGATGTTAATCGCGGCCCCGGTACACGAAGTTCACCCGACATTTGTAACACCCTCTGGCTACTCAGATTCCACAGTAAACTGACGTGGGTTATGGAAGCTATATACAACCGCTTCCGATTATGTATCAAAATTGTCATGTTACTGATATTGCTTGCTGTGTCGTGTTTAGTTGTTTCATTATACAACGACTAACCCAGCAATATTTGAAACTTAATAAGTGAACCAAGTTTTCGGACTCTTTCGTATAAATACATACCGCTGAACACTGGTTTCCTTCTGTAATTACGAAGTAATAATACACCAGATAAGCCTACTACTCCACATGCGAAAGGGGCCCAATACTGTGCGATAAGATCTTTTTTACTCGAATATTCATCTGGAGTAAGGAGATCAATAGCCCACTGATGTGATGGTCGAGCCATTTTGCTTCTCCCCTGTCAGTGTTGCTAAGTCGAGGAAACAAAACACGACGCTTTTGTCGCAGTAAAATCAACAGGATCATCCCCCTTTCCGAATTGGGACTTTATGCTTCGCTACGTACCCTTGCTCCATCAGATAGACCGTCGATGGTTATCCGAATTCCCCCTTCGACGGAGAATTGAAGTGAGCGGAGCAACGGAAGAGTTGGCTACTGCTTCACTGTTTCGACACACGTAACTGACCGACTGCTTCGAAACACGACAAGCTAAGTGTTCCGAATCTTTGGGTGTCATGCGAAGCAGCGACCGACGCATTATACTTACAATTCGTCCTACGGGTGGAAATGTTTCGATACACTCGAGTCGTGTTTCACTTCATCTTCGTTTAGTTCATATCTTGCTGCCAATATAGTTGGAACTGGGGGTGGGGTGAGGTTCGTAGGAGGAGGAAACATTATGTTGTCAGCTCTTGTGAATTTCCCCTCTTCTCCAGTTTCAAACAGTCCACGACAAGAACTATATGGTAGCGATTTTTCACTCAACCACTGAAGAGAAAAGGGACGGAAAAAAACTGACCGTTCCATCACAGAGGAATTGGTTCCATGTACTCTTCAGAGTCCAGACTCAGAAAATTAGTGGGGGGCAAATACAAAACGTTGTGCAGTATCAGGATCCGCTATAGTAATCTTAGGGTTCACATATTTTGATCTTAGATACAGTTTGATTTTATTAACTTCCAGCCACAAACGACGTATATATAAAGAACTAAGGAAGTGCTTAAACCGTATTAAATGGAATTTAGTGGAATTTAGATTTATCTTGTTAAAATATTTTGATGTATGCTTTTCGATTTGTGTGCCAGCAATTTCTTTATAAGACATTCAATCCCTCCCGCGAAAGAAGTGCCCTTTTTTACTTATGACCTTCTGTCATCTTTGGCTCAGGCCAAGATGGGTTAGAAATCTTGCAGAGCTTTGAGGCACCATCCCGGCATTCATTCTGTGAAACCGGAAAACCTCAGGGATGATCGCCGCGGCCCATTACTGATCCGGAATCCGCAACGTTACTGTCTGGGTCACGAGGGTGAGTGGGAATATCTTATATTTATTTTAATACTCCTCAGTAACAATACTTAAATAACGCCTGTATAATGAAGAAGTGACTCAGCAGAAGTGTGCTCGACCCTACATTAGGCGAATCCCACTGCATAAGTAACGTTTGAATCTATATAGGAATGTAATATAAATAATTTCAGCGGAAAATCATTAAATTCAATAGGAGATCGGCGTACCGAGCGGCCGTGGCTCAGCGGTGTTGGCTTAGCATTCAGGAGGTCGTGGGTTCAATCCTAGCTTCCGATCATCCTGACAGGTTTTTCCTGTCACAACAGGCATACGCTGGGATGGTACATTCAACTTACGTCCTGGCCGACACCTACCCTCATCCTTTTCCCTTCCCTATCCTGACCTAAGCCTTGAATGCCTAAAGGTCATAAATAAAAATTCAAAAATGTCGGTGTGTAATAACGAAAATATGTTTCGTTCATGCCATTTTGTAACCGAAAATGAAATTTTGGTTATTCAGATCAAAACCTTTTTCTCTACCCGTTAGAAGTTGTTTTAAACACGCACAATCAGTTTCAAATACATGCATATAAAGAAAGTATTAGTGAAGGAAAAATAGCAATAGCAATTTTTATACTTTGTTAACCTGTGCCCCGCCAGGAAAGCGATATGATTTCGCAAGTTGCAACACTCGTAGAATTCCTGTGCGTCGTACATGCTTTTATATGCAGCTGTTAACGTAAATATATCTTCCTCGAAAGTTATCCATTCATGTTCATGCGTTATCTACAATCGCAATAAACACACAGTTCTACTATTTACTCAATCTTCATAAATTCTTTATTTAAAAAACGCGGTCTGCAGCATAGTCCTTTAATTCATCGTGTTTCGAAACGATCGCAAATCAGTATTTCCAAATCTTCTCTTCAGAAGCAGCGAAGCAGATGTGCCGCGGATTCGTGCGCCAACAACACAGCTTCATCCACCTTGGGAAGAATCAGAAGCTTCATACTTCGAAACAGTGCTTCGAAGCATCTCGCTGCTCTGTGTCGCGTGCTTCGGAACAGTTTAATGAACCGAAGTTCCCAAGTCGGGAGGACCAGATGGTCACTTGATCCTCCGTTCGGTTGCACGCTGCAACATGTTGAAAAGAAAAAAAGAGCGGAATATTGCATGCCAAAATTCCTTCTTCGCTTGGGAGTTGGGACAAATGTGTTGATCACGTGTTGCAAATTTAAATCAGTGATTACACCAACCCTCCCTGTGGGGGTGTTTACCCCCAAAGCATAGACAACACCATCTGAACTCTAAAATTTTTGCTGTGAAAATCGATAGATACCGTGCAATACTTCACTTACACCTGACTTTACTCAACCCAAATTGAAAATCCTGGCGGAAACACTGGTTTAAAATGAACAACCGTGCCGAAGTATTTGAATGTAAGTATTTTAATAGTTTAAGATTTGATGTCACATTATGTCATCCATATTGTACCACGTTCTGAGTTATAAATCTTCATGATCATTGAATAATTTTTACTTGGCAATGTGAAACTGTTGTTGGTTGGATATCACCAATGGGCTTCCATGTAGATATTAATATGAGAGCGTTACATATGAGTAGTTTATTTAAGAATACTAAGATTAAGAACCCTTATAATTATTTGAAGTGTTTTTAGAACTTCAAATGCGTAACGCTGTCAAGTCTCAGGACTTAGGTGGTTATTCATAGATCCTGGTATAACATTATTTATTTAGTGATTCATAGTTCATGAGACGCACTTATCTTGCAAAAACTTCCAGAATAACCTACAGAATTGTGATCATCCTTCGAATACCTATCAATCTTCGTCTGTTGTTATTTAATATATGCCGAATAAGTACAAGTATGGGAATTCTAGGCCTACATCTATCTTCACCCATGTTGCTTTTTGCCTTATTCACTTCGCATCTAACTATCTTGATTTCGCATTACCCAATACTCACTCACATTACGCGCGGAGGGTTTTCAGCTGTTTTCAGGCTAGGGTGACTGCTGTGATTAAAATTTTAAACACTTATTTAAGTGTGCATAACGGAAGTTAACAGGAAATAGCATAACGGAACGGAACGGAGGATGACCATTGAATTCGGAAAGGGGAATAGATAGGAAAGAGCCATGGTGACGAATTGTTGACAGTGCTGTCAGTTTTTCTAAAACCGAATTCCCTTCAAGCCATTCAAGAAAACCCGCTCCTGTCTATAAAATACGACCGATCTCTTTATCAATAGAAGTCCATTGAATTTCTGAAGGTGCACAACTTTCACACTATGTATGTGATCCAGGGGCGGCACCAGGATAAAATATCCGGGGTCTACAACATTTTATTTAAAAACTTTATGACGTCAACCTGTTTTGGCAATAAGGAATCACCGCTCCCTTAAGCAGCTGAGAAGCGCTTGGGGATGGCAAACGACTCCATCAAGAACGTTTTGGTTGGTTGTCGCCACGAACACTTGTTCATTGGTGGTTTTGGGGCATGCTAAATACTTGTAGGAGGAGCAAAGTTGTGCATCATACTCCAAGATGACGTTCACGAAGAAGTGAGCAGTTGTTGAGTGAGATATTTTTCTCATCAGACGAATGACGTCACCCAGTAGGAAACTAATTACGTCGTCGTGATCCTTCGTTGTTCAACTTCACTGTTAGCACACAGCGGAACGTTCGTTTATCCTAGATAGGAACTGTTGCCATAATCTTTGCAATAGGGCTTCAGTTTTGGAAGAAATACTTTTAACCGTATCATTTGATAAGAACCGTTTATGTGGCCAAGATATTAAACTGTATCTCGCTCCTAGTAATACAGTGTCTGATTTCCATTCTAGTTTGGATACTGTATTTCTTTTGTGAAGTAGGACGGTTTCCGAAATTAACACGTATATCTTGAAATGCCAAATAATATTAAAAGGTAGATAGCTTCTCACTTAAGCTTCTAACTGATATTCCTTTGAATCCAAAGACTCTTCGTTCAATCTCAGGGCTTTTCTTACAATGGGTTCGATCTTGAAGACTGCGGACGTCCAGTATGAGGACGAAAGGTTTTCCCCCTTGGAGAAATTTTGGGCTTATAACATTAATTAAGACCGTCCAGGAGTGTTCCACTCTAGCGGCCTAAACGCAGATAAAAACAAGTTATTTCCTAATCAAAAAATACTTACAAATATTGGGTTGGTGCAGAAATTCTGTTGGTGTTCCAACCGTTCCATTCAAGCACTAACAACTAATCAAGGAAACCACTAATTCTAGATCACCGATCAATAATATCCACAATTCTTCACGACTTTCCCCATCGTTCAAAGAGCTGGATCCGTGAACGCTTTATGGTAAAAAGCCACCGGTTTCTGGGCGGAGAAATTATCAAGCCAAGAGTTCAGTGGCGCGTCGTCGAAAGATCTTCCACGCGATGCGTTTGACAGTACGCAGAACAGATGATAGTCTGAAGGTGCGAGGTGTGGGGAGTATACAGATGTGGTAATGGCTTTTTTCTCAGCCCCTGAAGGACTGTTTTCCTCGTGGTTGCACTATGAGGTCTGGTGTCCATTCGGAGCATCACGCATTGACGTCTTGCCGGTGTTTCTATTCAATAGTTTCCTGAAGTCGACGCAGGTTTTATTGTCACATTCCTGGGAAGGAGCGCAAAGTGAATGATTCCTTCTAGATTCCACCAAATGGATAGCAATGTCTTCCGTAGACGAGGCTCACCTTTCATACAGGTTTGTGTTGTAAGAAGTTTGGTAAACCAGCCATGTTACTCTTCTAAAAATATGTAATATATGTTAATTTTAAAAAATGTGTATGTTTTATGTAAAATATGGGTATTTAGGTAATGATCTGGCCAGATCTGTATGTATTGTATAATGGATAAATCTCTAATTTATAGTGTGTGTGATTTATCAATGTATTCTTTTTAGGTGTTTCTTTGTAATATTCTATGTAATCCTTCCTGTATTTTTACATGTATTTCTTATGCCCATATATTCATCTAGCATAAGTATTTCCAAAAAAGAAGGAAAATTATTAGGCGATACTGTCTACTGAACTCCCTGAATCATTGGAAGAAAAGTGATGGAAATTATAGGCAATCAGAGCCACAATAAACACGCTCTCGACGTTAGAAAGCCTATATAAATCTCAGCACGCCCCCAACCTACGCACACACACGTAACAGCTACAGACCTCAGACAACACTTCACAGCTCATCATCCACGAGACTAGGTTCCTCTGGAACTTGTATTTTATGCTCTTGAAATTCGAGAGAGCAAGTAATCAATCGTTTCCTATGTTAAAGCTATCAATTATTAGTCACAATGTTACAATGTGTGTTAATCACAATATTTTTCTTCACAGGCAGGAAACCTGAGAAACTTTGGATACTCAGTTTCCTTAGATTAAGTAAGAATAGGGAAATTTGAAATCTGAACCCACTAGAGGATAAGGAAGACCTGGGAGTCCTCTCTTAAGTAAACTTGTATTAAATATAATCCCATTAAAAGATGACGACAGCGGTCGTTTTTGCTGAATGTGCGCTACCATTGCTTTTATTAATATAAACTCAAGTTTGCTAAAAAATACTTTGAATTAGCTTAGAGGTAGGAATGATATTCATGAATTATCTGTGCATTTTACGTTCCCATATTCCTGAACGTCTGTGTGATTGTATGTATTTGGTGTGATTTCTGTAAAGATTAATTTATGGGACACGTATAAAAATGCCACGCTCTCCGTGTTATCCCAATTTGTAACCACTTAAGAAATGCCTTTCTTGCTTGGCGTGGGAAAGCATGAGTTGCTGTGATATTGTCAATTTTGCTGAAATAGTTTATTCATTGTAAGAATTCTAAGAGTTTGATAGATTAAATTAATCCACATTGAAGGGATCGGAGACATTGAAGCTCCAACCAAGGCTTTCCATTTTCTTTGAAGTGCGGTCGAAATTGTGTTAGGGAACTAAGATAGGCCGGAAACCATACAGATGAAATCTGTATTTAGCATTTTTTTCCCCTACACATCAAGTTTCTAAGAAAAAGTTCAGTTTTGTAACCCTCCCAATTGTATGTGTGTGAAATTCCCAGCAAATTAGATAATTCTGTCTGTTTTATAGAGAAATAAAAGTGGAAATATTATAGGAATATTCCATTGAGAGAACCATTAATTATCAGACTCAATATTTACAAATAAACTCCCTTCTTTATGTGATTTTATTTCTATTATCTCTTCTGGAGAAGTACCTATGGATGTTCGTCCAATTTTCTTTGGCGCCACGTTGATCGCCTTAAGAAAGAAGTGTGGAGGAATTCGTCCCATTGCGATCGGTAATGTGTGGTGTCGTTTGACAGCAAAAATTATATGTTTTCGAATTCGTCGAACTTTCTTAATATTCTCCCACATTATTCATCCTTAATCTCTGATGTCAATGAGAGCACGAGCGTTGATTCTGCAGCATCTTCGGGAACCACAACGTTGACTTCATCGGATAATGCATTGTCCTCTAGTGTTTATGCCTTGTTGCCGAGGAGTTCAAATGAGGCTTCTTGCCCTCATTGTGACAAATGTTTTGCAAGTTCAAGAGGACTCTCTATTCATGTTGGCAAAACTCATCAGGATTCTAGTAGAACGAGTGTCTCATTCTCTACTGCTCCTGTTCTCCTTCCGGCATCGTCTTCCAGTCTCGTCCACAGCAATTCCAATGCCCTCAAGTCCTCGCTATCTGAAACTAAGAAGTTGCTTAGTAGATTAAAGTCTTCTATTCCTCTTCTTCGTTGAGTCCCCAGAGGTGCACGTTCTGCAGTGGCGGAAGCTCTCCATGAAGTGATTAGTCAAGAGGTAAGAACAAACGATGTAAATACCTGGATGGACATTTTCTTCTTTCCTTATGCTGTTCTGTGCGTACCACAACAGTCTGATCATGTGACTAATCTCACTACTTGGGTTAAGCAAGGAGTTCGTTGTTGGCTCGACAATCATCGTGATGCCATTCCTTGCCCTTCAACAAAACGACGGAAAACGAGCTCATCTACTAATTCCTTCAACATCAAGATGGTTGAAAACAAGATTGTTGATGGAGATATTCGTGGTGCGGTTCGCTTACTTACCTCCGACGACATAGTAGTTACACCAGACGCCAATATCTTGAAAGATTTAAAGAAAAAGCATGCCCCTCCATCTAATTCTTTCATTTTGCCGGATCCTCCTCCTTCTGCTTCCATAATGTCTCGAGTGTCTGCCTCCGAACTCTTAAAAGCTATAAACTCTTTCCCTTCTGGATCCGCAGGTGGATTGGATGGTCTTCGTCCTGCGATTGTTAAAGATCTTTTGATGTATAATGATGTTGACTTAAAAGATCAACTCATTACTTCTTTATGTGATTTTATTTCTATTATCTCTTCTGGAGAAGTACCTATGGATGTTCGTCCAATTTTCTTTGGCGCCACCTTGATCGCCTTAAGAAAGAAGTGTGGAGGCATTCGTCCCATTGCGATCGGTAATGTGTGGCGTCGTTTGACAGCAAAAATTATGTTTTCGAATTCGTGATTCCGTTAATACTTTTCTATCTCCTCACTTATTAGGAGTATGTGTTCCTTACGGTGCCGAGGCTGCTGTTCATACCGCTCGTATTTACTTTCATCTGATCATCCTCTTCCAAAAGCCGTCGTAAAGCTTGATTTTCGCAATGCCTTCAACGAATTAAATCGCGATGCCATGTTAAAGGTGATTCAAAAAGATTTCCCGTTGATTTATCATTATGTTTTTCAGTGTTATTCTCAACCTAGTGATCTCTTTCTGGGTGATGACATCATTTTATCTCAACGTGGAGTCCAACAGGGTGATCCCCTCGGTCCTGCTCTTTTTGCAATTACACTACAATCTATTGTCAATTCTATAACAACCGAATTGAACTTATGGTATTTAGATGATGACACTATCACGAACGATCCAGACCTAGTTCTTTCTACCTTACTTAACATTCGGGATGCATCTTGTAACAGTTGCCGCATCACGATTTTTTTTATGTATGTAATGGTATGTCTATCTTTTTTTGTTGTTAATGTTAGTCAAAATTCATCGAGTTAATATGCAAA
>JAGDQP010068708.1:0-10984 GCA_022664845.1 Lepisma saccharinum
TTATATAAACGGTGCTTTTGGTAAAGCGTTATGTATTTAGATACGTGTATCCGTTAATTTATACACTTCGTTATTAGTTAGTGAATCTCTTTATGTTATTTAAAATACGATTTTGGAAATCAAATAGTTGGAGTTTTAAATTTAAAATATCGATTAAATTATGAATTTATAGTATATTTCTTTATAAAATATTTCTTGGTCTCAATGAAAGATGATATCGATAGAAAGCAATGAACCCAATAAAAGTTGATAATATTCCGGTGGTAAGGGGTAGTTTAGCGACGTTTTTTTGTTTTTTGTTTTCAATTTTTACTGCACAGTTCTGTATATATTATGAAAAGTAAAATATTTAATTTGTAAATTGCAGGCTGCTGTTCTGGTGCTGTTCAATCTGGCAAGTATGCTTCTTGTGTTTCCGGCAATCGTTAGTTTGGATTTACGACGGCGGACGGCTGGCCGGATTGATATACTTTGCTGCATTCCAGGAAAACGGGTTACAGAGCATCAATCATCATTATCATCATCATCATCGCATCCGCATCCAGTGGCCAAGAAATTAGGTCAGGTTGTCCCAGCAATAGAACTTCCTAAGAAACAAACGATCACTAAAGCTTTACCACCAGATCGTCAGCAAACGGTTACTGTATTGGCACCAGCGCAGGTAGGTTGGCGTTTGTGTTTTCTGGTCTCTTCCTTTTCCGCGTTCCTATCGAGTTTTTCGTCTTTATTTTATTATTCTATATCATCTCCTTCTTTTGTTTTTTTCTCTTTTTTCTTGATCTTCTGCTTCTTTTCATGCTTTTTTTACATTTTCTCATTTTTGTTCGAAGCTTTTATTTAGTTTAGACTGAACTCCATTCATATGACGTGTTTGTTAGCGGATATATCATGTAGTAATTCAGCCCAACAAAGTAAGATCTATTTTGCGTCAGAATGTTAGTTTTAAAAATAACTACAATACATGTTCAATCCTTGCTTTAAAACTGAAACTAGGATTTGGTCAGATGTTAGGAGATTAATTCTGTCCGCTTGAAAGAAACACGTGTTACATAAACAACGACTGCTTGAACTTTGTCCATGAGTGAGGATTATGTTTATGTGATTTCTGTAAATAGGGCAAATTGAATTATTTCATTTCGTAGGACGTTTATGACAGTCGAAAAACTATGTGCGTCAAATAGCCTAAACTCTCCCTGATCTTCTCATGCTTAACATTTTGTTACATTAAAAGTCTTGCGCATAAATATGTTTTGAAGTATTTTATGTATCATTTTTTCTTATACCGGGAACATTTACACACAAAACACGTTTTGAATAGTTTTATGTTATTACTTTGTTATAGCAAAACATCCACAGACAGAACACATTTTGAACGGTATTTCTATCTTAATTTTGTTATACCAAGACATCCACCGAAAAAACTGTTTTTATGGCTTTCTAAACTCTCTATCTACAGACAAAGGATGTTTTGAAAGGTTTTCTGCTTTCCATTGTTATGCCAAAACATATGCACATAAAACACATTTGAGACCGTTTTGATGTATTCTGTTATATCAAGACACCCACATAAATAAATGTTTACATCAAAACTTCTTCATATCAAGCTATTAATTTAATTTGTTTTAAACTAGAAAGTAATAGTTTATTTGTTACGGTAGCTCAAGTAAAGTTCAATGTTTTATTAAATTCTCTACGTGTTTTCTTTTCTAAAAGGAATGTTGGGTTCCAGCTGCTGTGACAGGGTCAGTGGAGTCTCTAGGAGCCATTTCAACTCGTGACCTCCTGCAAGATCCGGAGAGGGGAAGAAGCATAGCAGCTTTACGTGCAGCGTGTGTGCAGAGTCAACAGGGATGCTGTGCTTGGTCATTGACGCGCCTCGCTGCGTATCATTATGCACCACTTGTCACGAAGAAGCCTTTTAAGGTATGCGTAGTATAATTTAGATCAATGATTTATCCTCTTCCATTCCATTCTCCAGTCCATTCCGGCCCTATAATACTCAGAAAGACGTAAATGTAAAATTTCTGTGTAAGGCATGATGCAACGTAGTTGGGATCTTTTGTGTTATCTTCCCGCCATTATTTGGTCGGAAAGGTTAGGTTAGGTAAAGTGGTTGAATTTATTTTAAGACCTTTAGGTAACTATGGCTCAGGCCGTATGGATGATGATGGGATGAATTGGATGAATGAAGAAAGTGGGAGGAAACGGGAGTACTCCGAGAAAACCCACGCACACGGTGTTTGTCCACCACAAAGCCCATATGGCATGAGCAGGGATCGATCCGACGACCCCTAGCACCAGAGGTGAGCGCTCTACCAACTGAGCCACCATGACCCAGGTAAAGTGATGTATTTATATTTAGTAAGTGGACGCCCCGTAGGTGTGCCTCCTAATTTCACCTGTGTCGCTTCAAAATCCTTGGTAAACTCGGGACGGGCGAAATCCATAGTGCTTTTACCGCCAATGAAATTCATTTTATCTTATCTTACCTTGGTAAACTAACCACTAATGCACGCACAGGTAATTGCAGGAAAGCTTCTAACAACGTGAAGTTCGAAGATTTAAAAAAATAATAATAATTAAACGCATCTTGAAAAATAAAATATGGGGGATTAAAACCGTTATTAAGTTGTATTAAAATTCTCTAAAATTAGTTCAGTTTTATTTTAGATGACCTTTAGGCATCTCAGGCTCACACTGAGATAGGATGTTGGAAGGTAGTCGGCCATGGTCTAGTTTGTAGGTACCATCTCGTTATTTGCCTGGTGTGACTTGAGAAAAAAAACCTAGAAAAGCATCTAAAATTAGTTCTTGTAGAAATTCCCTATTTATTCGTCTTTTCTTCACAGATATTGCATTAGATGAGTTGTTTCATGTCACTAATATTCATACTCTGAAAAATTAGACAAGTTTTCTTTCGTAAATTTGAATTTATTTATGGCCCCTAGGCTGGGATAAGGTAGGGAAAATGAGTCGGTCAGGGCCTAAGTTGAAGATACCATCTTGGCATTGGCCTAGTGTGACTGAGGAAATACCTGGACGATGTAATATCGAACCCAGAACCTCTCGAATACAAAGGCAGTGCTCTACCAATCGTGAATAAAACAAAAATGACTTTGATTTTATATTCCTGCACTTAACTGCCATTCTCTAATTGTTTCTTTGTCTTCTCTTTTGTTTCTTAGGTGGTGACAATCGTGCTGTTCCTAGTATTATTAGCAGCTAGTGTGTGGGGAGTGACAAAAGTGAGGGATGGGTTGGACCTTACAGACATTGTGCCGCAGAACACTGATGAATATGCATTTTTAAACGCTCAGGGCAAATATTTTGGATTCTATAATATGTACGCAGTAACGCAAGGAAATTTTGAATATCCTACGAATCAGAAACTGGTGTATGAATACCATGAAGCATTTATGCGTGTGCCTAATATTATAAAAAATGACGATGGTGGATTGCCGGAGTTCTGGCTCAGCATGTTCAGAGACTGGTTAGTAGGTAAGTAATCTATTTGATCTATTACAAATTGTTACGTATCCTTTTAGCAAGCATTTAAGCTTGGTTTTACAGTAAACTGTAATGTTACTTTCTTATTTGTCATTATCGTGAGCAGCAGTGGCGGCCCGTGATCCCAAAATTTGATGAAGTGCTACCAAAACACACACGGTTAATAACCGTTTGTCAACCATTATTCTGGATTTTCAGGCTTTGCTGAATTGTTCTTTTCGATCTAACAGTACTGAGAATCTTGCGGGATTAGTTTCTTCCTGCTTATATTCTCTGTGTGACTAAGTTTACTTAGGTTTCCATTGAGCAATTTATATAATTATTTCTTAAATTTATATAATTTTATTGAGTGAATGTATAAGTGAAGTTGCACTTCACCAACTTCCCTTGACGAGCCGCCACTGGTGAGTAGTGTTCTGCCGAAAGCGGTAGATGCTTCAAGACACGTTTAGTCCTCTCCTTTTTTCTCCCTCTTCATCTTTTCCTCTCAACCATGCCTTCAGTTACACCCGTCAGTATGCAGTCCCGTCAGTATACAATGTCCTAACCAGTTTCGTTGTCTCTTTCACAGTCGTTATTACTGCTCGTGTCTCGTTTACTCTCTTCAGAACTTCCTAATTACGTATCTTCTGTATCCAGCTAATCTTTTCAATTCTAGTTTTTCAGATATTTATTCCGTTTAGTAATATTGTCATTGTGTCAGTTCAGTAAAGCTAGAGTACTTAGTGAATAAAGGCAGATAAAGAGTGAAGGGAACTACCACATTTCCCGTGCTGAAGGTCGTGTGAATCGTGACCTGTTCTTCATTCTTATAGCAGAGCTTTCCTTTCCCACTTACACTAGTTAGTCTTACATCAGGTGATTCCCCATCTTCACTGTTGTATGACCTTGTTTCTCGGTCTGATGTCATTATGTCTCTTTACTTCTATTTGCACTTGTGACCTTGCATGACAACGAACAGGCATTTGTTTAAAATGTTCTTTAACATCATTTTTCTTGTCTTCTAGGACTTCAGAAGGCCTTTGACCGCGACTGGAATGCAGGGTGCATCACTCAGGAACGGTGGTTTGCAAATGCTTCGGACGAAGGTATTCTTGCGTACAAACTGTTAGTGCAAACGGGTCACGTGGACAACCCTATAGACAAATCGCTAATGACTCAAGTGCGTCTTGTGGACAACAATGGCATAATAAATCCCAAAGCATTTTATAATTATTTAAGTGCGTGGGCATCCAATGATGCTTTGGCGTACAGTGCATCGCAGGCCAACTTACGACCAGAGCCTCGACCTTGGTACCATGTACCGCAGGATGTGGAACTTAAAATTCCAAAGTCACAACCAATTGTTTATGCACAGTTGCCGTTTTATTTAAATCAATTAGGTGATACGGAACGTATTACACAACTTATTCGTGATGTGCGTGAAGTGTGTTCAAAGTTCGAAGAGCGTGGGCTTCCAAATTTTCCTTCCGGAATCCCGTTTCTTTTTTGGGAACAATATATTGGACTCCGAAACTCTTTAGCGTTAGCGTTGGTTTGTGTGTTGGCTGCAGTGTTTATAGCTGTGTCCGTAGTGCTGCTCAATATCTGGGCTGCTGCCTTGGTGGTCCTTGTTCTTGCCATGATGGTTCTCGAACTGTTTGGAGTGATGGGTGTGTTAGGCATCAAGTTAAGTGCTGTACCAGCTGTTCTGTTGATTGTGGCTGTTGGCATTGGAGTGGAATTCACTGTTCACATATGTTTGGTAAGTTTCCTTTTTCATTTTTTCTGATTTTTTTTATTATTTTGTTCTTCCATGCTTAGTAGTGGACATAAATTAGTTTCTATTAATGTCACGTGTTCATCGAGTTTGAAGCAAATTTATTCCTACGCGGAAGGAAAATATAAACAACAACAAAAAATCTCTTTGGGAGTTGTTAAGGTGGAGGTTGAATGCCTTGGGATAATTATTTAGAATATCCAATACGAGAGCTTTTACATTGTACCGCTAAAGTTCGCTGCTGAATTTGAACTTAATTCGTAAATTTGTACGCATGAGTATGTATGCCAGTGTATTTATATATTATTCAGTGTTGTATTTTTATATTCGCTAGATGTCTATGTCGTCTGTTGAATTATGCATTCTCAGCGAGTTGCCTTTGGAGGGCAATGATCAACACTCAAAACTAGTACCATTTAATTGTTTTTACTGTGATGTAAAATAAAGCTTTTGAATAGATCTTTGAATGTAGACGGAAATATCTTCTACCTACAGCAACTAAAGAGAAAAGCAAAAGATATTCTCCTGGCTTATGTACATACGATGTACCCACTGGGGCAGTCTTGCAAAAAATTTCAGGAGATAATATTTTATTACAATATTTTAGAAAATCCATAGAAATTTACAATTAGGACGAATACGTGTCATCGATTCTTTCTCAAATGCAAAACTATTAATTAGGATCGTCGCTCTATTTCAAAGGGGTAATTCGAGATATATATATTGAAAGTATTAATAACTTTCATAGAAAATAGGGAAGAAGATGAAATCACTGGTGTTTAAGTCTATCATTTTGTCCTTTTTCTCTTTATGGATTTGTAGTCTATCCAGTGTATGAGTCAGTAACAAAATAGTAGTCATTTATTTATGAGATTACAAAGAAGAACCACTTATTTCTTAAATTTTCACGTACATTTCCGGGATAAACTGGTTTTAAACTGGAAGATGTTATTCACAAAAAGGTCGTACAAAACCTGAACGCTTCAATTATATCAAATATAAAAAAGTCACGTAATTATTATTACGTGTAATATACAAATTACACTATACCGTCTGATCACTGGTCTAGTGGTTAGCATTGCTGACTACGCTCCCGGGTTCGATTCCGGGCACTGCCAAGGATTTTTTTCTATGGCGTGTGGGTCTGGAACGGTCCCCACCCGGCATTGTAATGCGATTGGGGAGCTGCTTTGAATAAAAGATAGTGGTGAAAACTGGCGATCACAGTGAGAGTTTCGGCTCTCCTCTCCTAACCCGTCTGGTCAGCGTAGGAGCAGTAGACCAACACCTCCCTCCTGGGAGAGGCCTCATCCAGCAGTGCATTGAATATGACTGTGATTTATTATTATTACGAAGAGCTGTAGTTCTTCGAGTGACGTTAAGAAACTAGTCTATTAGCGGCACTCACATATATACAGCTAATTTCAGGTCTCGCGAACTATAAGTCCGATTTTGATGCTTGAACTTGCATTAAAAGCTCTTTGCCATACTAAGTAAGGCATAGAAAAAAAATGGTTGGTAGGACTTTCCTGGGACACCCTAGGTTCGAAAGAAAATTCAGAATTTCACATTTCTGGTGATAGCACTGACCTCAGACCATATAGGCGGCCGAAACTTGCGGAATCGTAATCTACGCTTCAATACCTTTCAAACGGTGTATCATACGTCAAAATCGGTGAAAGGCTTAAAAAGTGATGACTTTTTTTTGCCCAATCACAGAATTTTCACAAATGATAGAAAAGGGCCTGTCATTCTGTCTGTCTGTTTTTGCTTTAGACCCAAATGGTTGGTACCAAGGGGTTTTAAGATACGGTGCCTACCATGGTCCAAAATCGACCTTTTGTATGAAAACTTTTTTTTTAATATGTAGCCTTACAAAATAAGTGATATCAGTACAAGAACCCTTTCGGGGTAAAGGGAAGAGTGACGCAAGAATTCTACTCACAAAAGAAGGGATATTCATTTAGCGAGTGACTTTCTTTGTGTCACTATGGGGGAAGGGAGGATACTAAGTCTCTTAATTTTATTACAGAGGAAACAATTCTGCCATAGTGACACAAAGAAAGTCACTCGCAAAATGAATATCACTTCTTTTGTGAGTAGAATTCTTGAGTCACTCTTCCCTTCACCCCTTTCACTGATTATATAAACGTAGAGAAAATGAGAACAACAACCGAATCAAATGTCTGGAGAACAACTCTCACTTGACGAGACATATGGAGACCGTAGATGCACTTAAATCCTCCACTTATATCCAGCCATACAGTCTCTGCAGAGCACATGTGACAGATCCATTGGATGGACTTTTCCATAGTGTGCCACAGGTGATTCACGGAGTTTATATCCGGAGACCGATGTAACCAATCCATGGTTCAAAAGTTTTTGGAATGTTGTGTTCCAACCACGTTTGGACAACCATAGACCGATGACACCGCACATTGTCTTGTTAGACTTGTCCATATCGTGGTACACCAAGGTCGTAGATGATTATAGATGGTCTCCAAGGAGGAACATGTTTCCTGGACCTGGCAAAGACGTTTATAGGAGTTCCATATCAAACCAGCTGAACATGCTTCATACCAGTTAGGAGCCACCAGTAGTCAGAACTGTGCCTGCACAACATGCTCTGTCCATAACTTTATGTGGTCTGCAACACAACCGGATTGTCCTATCAGTTTGGAACAACTAGTAACGGGACTCTCTGGAGCACGTTGCCCTTATCAGACCTGCAAGTTCTAGTCTTGGAACAAGAACAGAGTCTTGTGATGTGGTGTTAGCAGTAGGACTCTTTTTTAGATCACCTGCTCCCGTAATACATAGAAACTAGGGAATGCTGTATTGTCCGGTGATAGTGTTTATGGATTTTCCCTGGTTGAGGACGATTGTGTATTGTTCCTGTCTGTGAAATACAATTATACTGGACAATGTGGTGTTTACATAGTGAAAATAAGGGAAAGAGGAAAACCGCAATGAAGTTGGCTAGCAGCAGGATCCTCGGTGCCGATCATTAATCTGTGGCTGGAACAACTTCACCATGGAAGTGAGGTAAAACCTTTATGCTGTGAATAATCATACAGCATTATTTGTTTCCCTTCTCTAACTACAAAGTCTTAGTAGTGATATCCAGTGTATAAATGATCTGAAGATTCCGGTCGCGGACTTCGCCACGACATTGATGACATATGCAGATTCGAATCTTAGTGCGGACCATACCAACTAAAAATTGCCGGTATGGTACTTAGATGAAGGAATTAGTCGCAACTTACCCCTTCCTTGTCTCCAGGAAAGAGTGCTCACCAAGGAACATCATTCGTTTAGACTTGCGGTGGATTTTGGTCTTAGCTACCTGTTTGTTTCACAAAATTAAATTAAAGAAATAAAGATTACAAGGATTGTAATGAAAGACTGGAGTTAATGAGATACATAATGCCAGTCCAGTATTCAACATTACTATCATATCTTTCATTTCGTGTTCCTTTCAATTGTGTTTCTTTGGTTTGGAATTATTGCATAATTCATGTTATATACAAGTATAATAATAATAATAAATCACAGCCATATTCGATTCACTACTGGATGAGGCCTTTTCCCGGAGGGAGAAGACTGATCTAGCGCTCCCACGTTGACCGGACGAGTTGGAAGAGGAGAGCCTAATCTCTCACTGTGATCGCCACTATCTTTTATTCATAGCAGCTCACCAATTACATCACGATGCTGGGTGGGCACCGTTCCAGACCCACACGCCTTGGAAAACATCCTTGGTAGCGCCGGAAAATCGAACTCGTGACCCCTGAATTCGTCGTCAGTAACGCTAACCAGTATACCAACTATATATGTAAATGAAATTAAACAAAATACTACCATAACAGTGTATTAAATGATAATCATTAAACAATATATTAGAAGTGGAAAGTTGAAGCCTTAAAACAACAAGAATAAAATTGCCTATGATACAAAAATGAATAAAGACAGAGCGGTATTTGGGCAAAGAAAATTACAACCTGTCATTAAATATATTTTTATTGTGCGCCGTGCTACAGTTCTCAAAAATGAATATACTCTCTTGCATATTGGCATAGACTAAATAATAATAATATCTTATGATTAAAGTCTATGATAGTAGTTCCAGATAATTTCGCAGAACAAGTAGTCCGCATCATCAGGCAAAGAAGAAAATACATTGCTAATAGTGGAGAAGGTAATCCGTATAAGCGACCTGCTATTGGATTCTTGACAAATGTGAAACCTTTAGCGAAAGCTTTTCAGTATCTGCTACCCCTTTTATCCTTCTTTTTTCCCCTGACGATGTGGACGACTTGCTGTGCGAAATTAGTTGCAATTATAATACAAACGAGCATATTCATTTTCGATAGAATTTACTGCACACTACAAGATAAACAGATGATTAATTCCTCTACGTGCATCATGACATATTGTGATTGAATATTTTATAATTAAAAGTCAATGTGTTTCTGACGTACTTATGAGAGACTGAGCTTGTTTCCGAGGCTCAATATTATAACGAATATTCCAAGAGTACGAGTCAGCTTAAGCGTTTCACAATTTATTGCTGAATAGACTTTGTATTCCTTTCCACGAATTTTACGTACACTAATAGTAAAATTGGCTCTTCAATACGTACGGCATGTGCTGGTGTTCAAATATGTGAATTAAGCTATTTTATAATTATAACTCAACGTTGGAACCTAAAGTTACCGGAGAGCCACGGGTCGCTTGGCGGGCGGGGATAGGTGAATCAAGCGCGAGCTCGAGCCGACAAGCGCTGCGTTGCGTTGCTAAAAGTATTCCCTGTATACGAAATAGGTAAGATATACAAATGATGAAGGAAGTGCTCATATAAAAATGAGGTAAAAATGATGATACGACAAATGGTAGAAACAGTTCTTTTTATCTTGTTGGGATTTGTGCCCAGCTAAGCCAGAAAGGGGGGACGATTTCAATGAGATCAATGGATACATTTAAAAATACAAATTTGTTTGACCGACGACAAGTTTATCAATACATTCGAGTTCTGTATAAAGTAGGGAATGTTTACAATAGCTTATAAAAGATATTTAGAAGAATTTTGAATTTTATTTGTGGACTTTAGGCATCTTTAGCTCAGGCTGGGATAGAGGAAGGGAAAACATTCGGAAAGTTGTCAGCCAGGGCCTAGGTTGAAGGTGCCATCCCGTCATTTATGACAGAGGAAATACCCTGGAAAAATCTCAGTCAGGTTGGTCGGCCGTTGGGATCGAACCCACGACCGCTTGAATGCTACGCCAACGCTCTGTCAGTAAGCTACGGTGGCTCGGTTTTATTTAGAAGAAATATGCATTTTAAGTACTTCTTAGAATCACATGTAGAGCATTCAACAGCGTCAAGGTTAACAAAAACAGTTGGTAAGCTATTTACAAACTACTCCATTGTTAAAAAAAAACTTAACTTCCCGTTGGCGGAATGTTAATAATGATATCCTGCAATGTAGTTTTCGTGAAAACAAGATCGAATGGTGAAGAAAATATACTTTTGTGCCGATTAATATTGCAAGGTGCTCTGTTTCATTGCAGTTGACGGTGAAAAAAAATTTGCTTGTTTCCATTTTGTCAATGTGCAATAGGAGCAAAATGAATGGGGTGGTATACCTGCAAGACGTTCACCACTAACAAGGGAAGTAACAATGAGCTCATATCGAAACCTACCGTAAAATTTCACGCA
>JAGDQP010068710.1:0-10984 GCA_022664845.1 Lepisma saccharinum
AAATAACGAAATAGTGCTGTATGGCAGCCATTTTTCCAAGATTGTGGCCATTAGCCCTTAAACTTGAGGGTACAATTCCTAAATGTTATGCTTATGGTATGCTGAATCCAAAAATATGTAATATACCAAGTCCGCTGAGATGAACGTCTCAACACCCCTACAACCCCCCTGGCTCAACGTCTAATATACACTTGTTAGTACTAGTAGAGTATGGCAATCTGTGCGTTGCGAGTTAATTGTGTATTAAGGAGAGTTGTCGCTCAAATCCACCGTGGTATCTTGACAAATCCATGCCAGTATGGATGAAGGAAAGAATGTTACCCAGCCCCATAGGATAATTTTTCTAGTGTCTCCCTAAGTTTTTCGAGAGAAATGTGGGCATTGTACCCAGATAAAAACTGTGGCCGCTACCCTTCTCTGTCCTCGGAAAAGTGTTGTTCGAGAAACGCCGTTTCGTGGATCATGTGACATGTTAAGGCCCACAGTAGCTCAGTTGTAGAGCGCTCACCTCTGTTGCTGGTGCTTGGGGTCGTCGGCTCGATCCTAGCTCATGCCGTGTGGGCTTTGTGTTGGACAAACACCGTGTGCGTGGCTTTATCGGGGTTCTCCCGTTTCCTCGTACTTTCTTCATTCCACCAATTCGCCTCTCATCCATACGGCCTGAGCCAACGTTGCCTAAAGGCCTTAAAATAAAAATGTGATATGTTAAGGTCGTAACTGTCTGTCTAATCCATAAATGAAACTTAAGAAAAAGACAGCTGCAGTTTGTTATATATACATCAGCTGAATATCAAAGGTAATGAAAACAGAAAATTATTTTTCTTGTGAAGTGCGGTACAAACTTTTACGTCAGAGTTTTTAATTGGCCCAGTCTATAATGTGAATGAAACTTATCCGCAGTATACATTATATTTGCTAAATTCTTTTAGCAAAGTTTGATCTTGGACCCGAAACATTTTTGCTTTAGGAAGTCAAGTTTTGTGAAACGAAGGTAAAAATTGAACTTTAAAGCTAATGCAACCAATTGGTTGAATTGATTACTCCAGTAGCTTGTGAGCATATTTGGTAAACTGGAAGCAATGTTACAAGATCCAAACAATACAGTGTTACAAGCGGGCCAGAAATGAAATCTAGCAGGACTAAATTCCGATCGCTGGACTGAGTAACTTCACATGCGTAAAGTGCTTGGTTTCGTAATTGGTAGAATGAATTTCAAGAAATCAAACACAAAGATGGAAACATTACTTTGAATGAAACAACAAAACATGTACCGTTAGTGTGAGTATACAATTAAAAGAGCCGACCATGGTAATCGTGTGGTCTCATGTGTCAGGCTAGCGTCTTCAAGATCCTGGGAGCGAATCCTGGCTGGGGTATGGATGTTTGTGTATTTTAAAACTTAACAGCTAAGACAGTCGAGACGCGCCGAAGTTGTTATTTACTAAATGGACCCAAAATACAAAGTTTATCGAATTTTAACAGTTATAAGATGATCATTGTCCAGCCTCACTAAAATCACAAGCCAAAATCATCAGCAGCAACAAGAAGGTAGAGACATTATCGTCATCATCGGTTTCTTCTGTTTCATCAAATTCCTGCAACCGTAACTAGATTTCTGCTTAGGAAATTCTTCACTTCTTGTGAGAGTGACTACGTAAAGAGCTGTTCAATAACGATGAATCAATTATTTGTAGCCTCTAATGATAGATGAGGACAATACTGGGTTCTTAAAAACAGCCAAGCCATATCCATTCAACTTCACATGGTTCCATATGCGTTAGAGAAGTTGTCATTTCTGACTGCAGCTCACGATAAAATAACTTGGCAGCACAAAAGGAGCACGTAAAGGCAAAAACTTCTGCAAGAGTAATAAAGACGGTAATTTAAACTACAGACTTGCACAGGATTGAATGCACGGGCAGTCGCGGAACTTTTTGTGTCTGCCAAAACTATTGTCGAGTTTCTGATTATTACCGTGTTCATTTCTAAACGCACCTAAGTACATTTACCAGACTTGTTGTTGGGATACTAACATACACAAGGCAAGTACATACCCGAAAATACCTTTCGCATGTATCACATGTAGAAATATTGTGCCATCTATCACACACCGCGATCGAGACTTTCTCGTTTGCCAGCCAAGTAACTGACTGCATTTGCGGAGCACGATTATCAGTAACTTTCTGTGTGCTGCTGCGTCGTACGTTGAATACTTACTGGTGTTCTACGTGCGGAAAAACGATGAACAGTTACTTGGCTGTGACGTGGCATAAAATAATTGAGCAGTAATAATGTTGAGAAAATGAATTTTGTCTGGCTAGTTTTAACTTCCGGCCCACTGTGCAGTGTGAGTATATTTGCGCAGCTAAGAGCAGGGTCGTGAATTGATACTTAAACACTATTAGAAACAAAGAAAAAGAAAATGCCCGAAGGTATTTAAGATAAGAATAAATGTAAGTTTAAAGATAGTTGAATTTGTAATTGTTCTGAAACTACACTACGAGGGATTCTGTCGTAGAAAAAGACATTAATTTTTCTTTCCTTCAGCGCCGAACATGAAACAAATTTTTAACAGTGTAGCCACAGTGTCGCAAAAACGCCTTAGTCGTTCAGTGATAAAGTGAATTTTACAAGCAATCCATTTGCTACTTCAAGAAGGAAAACAGTTAGAAGGAAACAAGAACATTAAATTCTCTATTAACATACAACACTAATGCTACCATTCTCGAAACTGATAACAAAAGTATTCTAGTTTTTATAAGAAAACAGCAGTTTCAACCATGAAACGTTTAATTGAATCAAAGGCACACACACTAGTCAAAACGCTTCTCAAATATGATTGCAAATTCCGTTAATAAGTTTGAATCAAGCAAGCAGCTTTGAGGCATTACACTAAATGTTTTAATTATGCAGTGATACATGACGTATCTTCAAGAATCATCTTTTACTTTACATGTTTTCACTTCCATATAAGATACATTTCTCATGGTATTGTTTTTCAGCCATTTCTTAATGTTAGGTGCTTGTCGTGAAAATAATTTCTGCTTTACTTACCCCCCCCTTTTAAAAAAAAAAAATCTAATGATTCTCATAAATTAAAAATTACTATTATAATAATTTCCTTAATTAAATGCATGCGCCTTCTGCAAGCACTTACCTTGCAACTTCTTGCTGGTAAATATGAAGTCTCTGGTAGAGGAGATTGGACAGGGATGTGTGGTCGCCTCCAAACGGTGCTCTCTGGAAACTGTGCTTATAATGGCTAAATGACCATAAAACTGAAGTCTCCAACTAACAGTTTTTGACAGTTCTGATTAGCTATTTTTTTTAGATAGTCAGTTGTAACTTCGTTGAACTTGTATAACTGTTTATATAGTCGTAGTCTTAGTTTTTAAACTCTCCGCTTCGAAGTCCAAGAAGTGAATGTATGTTTCAAGATCTTAATTTTATTGTATTGCATTTTATATTATTGCATTGCATTTTTATGATCAATTTCCTGAATGTAGGGTAGATTGTTTTCTTTTAATATTAGTGCATTTTCTGGTTCATTTTTTAGTGGATATGTTGTTTAATATTTTTCTTGTATTTTTCAGAAGTATTCGTTTTCGAGGCAACTGAAGAAGAAACTGCAGAGGATAGTGGGATTAAACCGTCTCCATCTGGTGTCTCGCTGGATATAATGGATCACTTAGAATTAAATTTCCGCGGAGAAGCAGACAATTTGAGCTTTGATAGGGAGTCACTAAATGATGTTCCGCAGGAGGCCACATATGTAGACGAACTGGATAAAGACGACGAGAATGAAGGAAACATGGAGGACGAAGATACAGAAAATCCTGTTCCTAAGTCTCCTGGAATTGATATTCCTAGAACTGAGTTTTCGACTTCGATTGAAGAAGATGTGTTTGTCAATGAAGAGGACGTAAAAGAAGTGGCTGCTGTGAAGGCGTCGGACAGTTCACCTTATTATAGCTTTACGAGAGGGAAAGGTTCTCTTCATAAAGATGAGAAACCGAGGAAATCTATTTCCGAGAGTAAGCTATCCGATCTTAGTGCTGATACTATTGTATGGCTGTCCCACCGTTTGGGACCAGTATTATCAGCTAAATACCTTTCGCGAAACTTGCTGAGGATGCTTACTTTATGTTATTTGGGCGAAGAGAATCTTACACCCGTGAAAATAAAAGTAACAGCCAATGTTGTTTATATCAGTGGGAAAGAAGTTCCCGGGGATGAAAATGCCAAGAAGGTTTTGGATTGTCTTTCTTCAATTGCAGGTAATCAGTCAGCTGTTTAAATAGTATGATTATAATTTACAATTCTCGTTACACTTCATCCTTTTTTTTAAACAGATTTTAATCTTAATGGGGCGTAAACCATCCGTGATGTATTGTAGAATAATTAAAATATTCTAGCATTGGGATTCGTTTGGAATCCATTTTCAAGGGATTATAACAAGGTTTAGAAATGGGTAAAAACAGGTAAAACAAGAAAAGAAGGTGTGAAACTAAAACTTTATGTGCGTGCGTTCTAGCATCATCGTGCTGAGAAGAGAAGCATCTGATGTAATTCTCTTGTTTTACGTGTTACTTATTCCCCTTGTTTTAGTCCTTTTGAGAATGGACTTGAAGTAAGGGCCAAAGCAAAGGGTCTTGTAAGAATATTTATGGTGGCGAGAGAGGCCGTACTTAAAATATTTACTTTAGGAAAACACAGCAACCTCCATTGCTGAATTTAATAATTCTAAGAATTTTTATTTCAGCGCATGGGGAAACTAGACTAAAATATTGGAAACTTATTTGATTTTTGCCGTTTACAAATGTAGTACACATTTATCCATTTCGAAGCCGCTTCAGCTTCTTTGTCGGGGGAGCACGCACCAAAGGGAAGATTAATAAAGATACAAAGAAAAAGTGATTGTAATAATAAGGACAATAGAGAAGGAAAAAGAAATACATTGAAAATGTGTCCCTTTCGTATCTTAGCTTTTATTTGTACATCTATTATGTTGATTTTCTCGACATGTATTATAAATGTATTTATATCGCACATTCTGATTAAATACAGCTGCGCCACTTCACCATGGGTTCACACTTATCCATTGATTTTGTCAAATGTAACATAACGGTACCATCTTCCGACCGTGTTACCTGGCAATGAGAAATTCGTACTCGTTTATAGGGACACATTTTTTTTAATTTTCTATGTTCTTACTGTTAGTATCAGTTTAGCTTTCTTTGTATTTTTTATATTTTTCCTTTGGCGTGCTCCTCAGATGAAGAAGTTGAAGTAGCTTCGAAATCGTTACGGATGGAAGAAATTGTGCTACATTTGGATAGCGTGAAAGCCAAATAAGTTTTCGATATAATTCCCTTTAACGCTTTCTAAGTGAACATACTTCCTCAGAAGGATACAAGATAATGTTCTTAAAAATAAATTTGACATATAGAGACATGAGACGTAGAACATTACGTTTAATAGAAAGGAAAAATAAGAGTAAACATTAGTGCATTTTGTAGTAACGACGGTGTAAAAATTCCGTTTCTCATGATTAATATTCGGTTAAGTTACCGGTAACACCTTTTATACCATCGGTTACAAAATGCAGTAATATCACTAATGTTTACACTTGTTTTTCCTTTCTACTCTGTCTAATTTTCCAGATCTTCTGTACCTATCTGTTACTAGTATCTTCAAACACACATTCTTCCTAACGTTAAAGGAAATTATTATATTCGTGCAACTGGAAGTTGTTGTGTACGTTTAAAGTATACATTATTATAGCATCTTTTAATTATTCTAAAAGAAAGGTCATTGGTGCTTTTTAACTTTGTGATTATATTATGAACCATCCACGTGAAGTATCTTTACTTGAAGATTTTAAGCCGGCCGTGCGGTCTGCAGCGGTAGGCGAACGGCTCGAAGGTTCCGGCATGAGTGTGGATTTTAATAGCTAAGGGGCATATCGTGACGGGCCGAAGTCCAAAGTTACTAGACTGGCCCATATAAAAATAAAGTTTAAAGATTTTTGAAGATTTTTATCTGTTACTCATATATAAAGAACAAAGGTCTCTCAGAATATATACTTTGTAAACGCAGTATTTACTGATATCAAAAAGTGTTATATTCATGTTGCTTTGTATAGCCCGGCTTTCTACAACCACTTCCCACTGTTAAAAGACATCCTTTCCTTTGCCTGTGGACCAAGATGACACTACTTTAGGGCCAAAATTCCCCCTATTCCAGTCACATTTTTTTAAAAAATAAACCCCATACCAACTTTGATTAAACCACCCTCCCTCAAACACGGACCCACCCACTCTTCCTAGCAACCACCTCTCGAACGCTACATATCCTCGGTCATGATTAATAGTGAGCTCCTACAACAGTTTACCAACCAACCTAACCTGATACGTAACTCATGCAAAGCCGTTGTAGAGCTGTGTAAGAACCATCACTTACTAGTCCTCAGCGGATAAAGGGTCCACCCCGGTAATCTTGGACAAAGCTGACTACTTCCGGGAAGCTGCCGACAACTATATGACTCTAGCACCTACAGACTCCCCACCACAGACCAAAGCTACATCCACCAAGAAAAAACGTCCGAATTGATCACCGCTAACGGTCCTCGTGAGGACGTGAAATGTTTATAAAATACTTAAACCCCGGACGACAATCCACTTACTCTTCCGTCTACCTATTACCGAAGATCCACAAACCGGGTAACCGAGGCAAACCCATTGTGGTCAGCTATAATTTCTCAACAGACTGTATTTCCGTCTTTGTTGACTCTTTCTACAGCATATTCAAGCGCTGCCTGCCTGCATATCGCGACACCTACTACCTCCTAGTAACTAGAGAACCAAGTCCCATAACCCAGCCACAACTTTCCCTCTAAAGCTGGCGAACCGAGTACTCAGACGAAAGGAAGAAGCAGACGGGCTTTGGTTCATAGTTTCTGCTCTGCCTAGTAATGAAAGTAAAATTAATAAAATACATTTAAAGAAGTTAATATATGTGATATAAAATTCGTGTGAAACGAATACCAAATAGTCCATTAAAAAGAACATGCGGTACACATAACCAGAATTTTGTAATACTTTGCAGCGTATCTAATAAAAAATTTACTTCGAACTTTTCTTTATTTTCATCAAATTTTAGGGCTATGCACTGACCTTACAGGCAGATAGATACCCGTCTTTTGGTACTTCCTGGTAACAGTGCGATGTGGCGCAACTTGACATGTGCACTCAAATTCATAAAACTGGACTAGGGGTACTTTCTAAGTTTGACAAGTTACTCAGTATGGCAATACCGTGCTTATATTTAATATAGATTTAAGATAAACGTTTCGATGTTGTACTTGCCACTTGCATTAAGTCGATGTTGCCAAATACGGACTTTCTCGGCTATGAAAAAATTCCATTTGCCATTTTATATGAACTGAGTGTATAGTAACGTAATGGTGCATAAATCACATGGATGTTACTTACACGTATTGTAATTGATTCGCAATGTTTCTAGGACTAAGTTCAAGATCATGGTTACATCTTGTATTCAGAATGGCTACGTTCTTCGTAGATACGTGCTTAGTCAGTACCAATCGACATGTACTTTCCTTTTTATTCTTAAAACCACCAGTTTCACGAGGACGGGGATAGTCAGTCATTAGTGCTGTTGTTAATTTATTGTGGGATTGTACAGTACTCGTATTTCTGTTCAAATTCTTCAATCGCTTTCGCATAAGAGCGCTTATCAGTGTATTGTTAAATAATGAATACGCGCTGGGTCTGGAAAAGGACATACTTGCGCAACTCCCACAAATACATACTGCAGTCTATTGTGACTTCTTGTTGAACACGTTCTATAGTATAATAAATCATAACTCGCTAATGCTGCTGCGCGTTGAGATAATTCCAAGGTGACCAGTACTGTCTATATTGTATGCCATGAAACAAACTTTTCAAGATGGTGTTGCACTATTTTTCGATCGCACTGTAGTTTTCGATATTTTACTTAACCGATACGTGCTGCAGCTTATTGAATTAAAGTTCTTATGTCATTTTGTAGTTAATCTAAACCTGACCTTCTATGTATGACATGAGGGGAAAATGATTTTTGACGAAATGTTCGGAATTCTAAGATTAGAGACTGAAATCAGGGTGTATGTTGGCCATGAAAGTCATGAAAAGCAAGATTTGAAGTGGTTGATCATGAGTAGGACCTGAATTTTTAGGATTTTATAAACATCATTATAGTCTTTATAAAGAGTTGGTTTAGCCCATTGTAGGATTTTACTATTTTTCTACCATACATATATTAATCTGACAAATATTTGCATTAAAATCAAATAAGAAGCCAGTAAATTTTAACTGGAAACATATTTCCTTTAATATATTAACGACTTACTGAACATAAAGCAAAGAAAATGTTAAAGAAAGAGAAACCAATGTTCATACCGTTAGGTGCTAAAAGCCACGGTGTCAGAAGCCACGATTACTGAGAAACCGGTTTAAGCGTATCAAAAGCCACGATTTCTGAGTCTAGTGAAATAACATCTGAAAAATATTGTCAAAAGCCACGATTCCGACTTTTCATCTTATATGTGATTAAATGTGGCAACACTGTGACAGTTACATCAACTTATTCTTATAAATTATAAATGAAGACACTACTTGTGCGCACACAACTTACTGTATAACCTAAGCTTTTGAAACACATTTTAATACCACCTTCTCTTGTAAATCTGTCCAAGATTTACTGTATTTGTCTGTCAATTCTGATTGACGTTGTCGATGTTTTCTTTTGCGGTCCCCCTTCCCTTCTTGCCTTAACAAAGAGTGGTAGTTCTGTGCTGTATCTTCTTCCAGTGTCTTAACAAGTCTAAAAACATTAGGGTATTTCTTCGATGCTACTTTATTTAACTTGTGATGCCATCCCTCCACAGGGTTTGTAGTACGATGCCGTTGTCCGTATGTGTTCCAAACATGAAGAGGCATACGTGGATTGTCTAGCCATTGCTCAACAAAATAAATTGGATTCCTTAATTTTTAGAGTTTTCGGGTCATTAGTCACTAAAATTGGGGGGAAAAAAAGAAAATTTTACAACAGCACAATATACAAAACACGCTGTAGCTCAAAAACACAATTTTTTAAAAATATATTGATCTTTTACATACTGGTTTTACATAGAGGTATGCTAAATTATGGGTTTCGGAGCTACGGATTTTTAAATACTGAGGCCATGTACTTTTGTTCTATTTGATTTTTCAGATACGTCTTCATGTTTTCGCATTTCTATTTGCGAGATCCAAATCCGATAGAACTTTATTTTTTGCCGTATACAAGAAAATATATAAAAAATGATGAGCCTACCTTCCATTTTCTTTAATGAAATCAAGTTTCATTGAAACAGGTTCATAATTTCAAAACTACTACTAATTTCACACTACTAACGGCCTACTTTCCTCCCGCTCAGGCCGTTAAAATGAAAAGTAGGCTATTAAAACAGAGGTAGATTAATCAACCCTACTAAGACTAAGGTAGAACTTTACCAAAATTACATTAATAAAATTTTTACATTATTATATTATTCAGATTTCAATTCGAACAACACGGTCAATTCCTCACTTTTCGCAGTATATATATTGAGACACGCAAACAAATTTAACTGGAGGAATGTTTAACATAACAAAAGCTACCGAGTGCATCTGACCTAAAGAGCACTCCTTGCATCATATAGATTAAACGTATGACTTTATACCATTACAAATTTGTAAATGAAAACTTACCCATACAGTTGATTCTTTGTTCTTCCTTTGCATGTGGTATTGTTAACCTTTGTAGAGCATCAACTGCTTTCCTTTTTGTGTTTCCGTATAGTCCATCTTATAGACAACGAAGCCAGTAGCTCAAGTTTTCAGGTGTTTTGCAGAAAACTATCCACAAAACTGATTGTGGATAATCAGGACACAGAAAGTGACCTTGACACAGCGTTGCAACATTTCCTGACGAGAAAGCTGTGATGAATTTTCGTGGCTTTTGCTACTAGCGGTCGCTAACATCCGCAGCAGCGTGACTTTTAGCACCTATTCGTTCATACAGTTGCTGTTTTCTCAATATTCAATTAAACATTACCATACAGAACAAAAACTTGAAGCAGCACTCACAAATAGCCTCTTCTCTGTACTAAACATGAACTGCACTGCCTTTTTTATATTAAATCTTAACAGCAACACTAATTTCTTTTTAACGCCGAATTCATTGTTAAGCTGTGCTAAAATCAATAGTTGTAGTATGCTAACACAGACAATGTACTACGCCATGCAATGACCAGATTCGCGGTACATGGATACCACCATAAACTCTGCAAGACTTCCACATGCTCAACGAAAACAAGAACTGAATTAAATAGAATTTTATTTAAGACCTTTAGACAACTTCGGCTCAGACCGAACGAAAACAAGAGAACAGCAAAGAATGAAAGAAAGTTGAAAACAAGTGCATATTCATGCACCTTTTTCCTATTAACAGTAGGAATTTCATGTAATAATGGCTACTTTTCTTTGTTTTTTTCTGAAATGTTCAACTTAGCCTCTTTTGTTAGGTCTTTAACTCATCCGTTTTTAGAACCTATAGGATTCGCACAGTTGGTTAAGATATGATTGAAACTCAAATATATGTTAACAATAGTGAAGTTAACAAGTAAGGAATAAAATAGGTTAAAACGTAAGAATCCGGGCCCTAGTCAAGAGAATCATTAAATTTGCTTTAGGTTAAGATTTGTTTCTTCTACCTAACAACATAGTATTACAATATTCTTGATCATACAATCTAGAAAATCAGGGAATTAAGTAAAGATTTGAAATGAAACAAGAAAGAAAAAGTATATGAATATAAATTCAGTGTGTTCAAGAACCTCGATGAATGGAAACCGAGGGAATTTTTGCATGTTCCAGCGTGCTGTTGGGAGTCAGAAATTTCA